>JAQFXU010003589.1:0-15811 GCA_034693705.1 Spatulosminthurus flaviceps
TATTTTAATTTTTGGATACTCACAAGGCCAGGTTTTGACATGTCACCAGGGATTTATAATGCTTTTTTTCATTTGGGATCATGAGAAAACTTAGCCTTCTCAGAAATTTTAATGCTTATGATTTAGGAAATTCATCTGTTAGAACTTCAAGTAATTTTGGAATTTGGCGGGAGTCACAAAATCGGTTCAAATCTATTAACTATAAGAAACTTACAAGACCAGGTTTTGTGGAGTCCCCGAGGATTCAACATGTTTTTTAATGTGGGGACATCAGGATAGTACTTAGCCTCGTCAGAAATTTGAATACTCAAACCCCATAAATTTAAAAAATTTGGAACGATTTTTAAAAATTAGTTTACCGACTTAAATTCTTGGCAATGACGTAAACCGTTACATTGCATTATGTCAAAGAGCTAGGTCATAAATTATATATTACGTACATATATTTTCAACAATACAATAATTTACATGAAAATTCCCTTTGCGTGAAGAAGACCAATTTTGAAAAAATCCAAAAAACACTTATTTCCCCACCAACATTCTTTTAATTTTAAAAGCTAAGCGTTTAAAAAAGCAGTAGCACTCTAAACATGCGTAATTATTACATTGCTTGAGTGAGGACGCTGTCAACGATGAAAATTAATTCATAACGCGATCTTTCATGTTATGGACCCATAGGAAAAGATACCTCATTATGTAGTATATAGTCGTAGCACTCCAAATCCTACATTCATCCTCTAAAAAGAAACTCAAAATACATAAAATTATCTCAAGCATAAAATATCATCGACTAACCCAAAAAAAGCCTTGTCCTTCAGAAAAAATAGCCTTCTTTTACACTATACTATTCTTCAACTCTAAGAAAAATTGGGTGATTTCAGTGAAAGACAGGATAATTGATACTATTTTTTTTTATTATTATAACCTTTTTTCCTCTCTCCAAGAATCTCCCAAGAATTACTCTACAGTCGTCGGATTTTTCAACAAGACCATTATCTGTTGAAAAACGGTAGTATAGTAAATAGCTGCTGTGCCAAGTAATTCTTAACCCTTTTCCATTGAAACTTCCCTAAACAATGACTTGTCTGCTGACCTGTGAAAGCATAGTCCGCATGTTCAACAAATGATGAAAAGTGGGTCCCTTGGAAGGAAGACTCCTCATTATCCCTTATTTATTGTGTAACAATAAAATTGCTGCTGCTCCTTTCACAAGCAAAATCTTTAATTCCTTCTCTACTCTGGGCTCATCTCTCATCCTTCCCCATGGACCTGGCTATTACCTCAAGTGTGACAAATATTTCCAATCCGTCACACACACTCGCATTTTAATGAATGCGCTCTGCATATACAAACCCATTGGTCCTGTAAAAAACAAATAGAAATAAATTATTATTGAATCCCATCACAAATCCTCACCACCAACAAACTAATTTATTCTATTCATCCCCCTCCATCATGTCCATTGACATTTGGCAATCATATACGTCAGTTGGACTACAACTTCATGGGACCAGAACCACAGTATGTACATAATGTCTCTCCCCCATTTAATTCTCATCCCATATATGTAAATCTTCCATCTTTTTTTTCCTCTCCAATATTTCCCCATTAAATTCTTTCTTTTACGTGGAGCTGTAAATATGCATATAAATCTACATATAAATTCTACACTCTACTCTTAAATCATATAATAGGGCTTTAATATTCAATGATCTCAAAATAAGAATAAATTCCCAGAAAAAAAACACACACACTTGAGTAGGTGCTAAAATATGTCTACATTTTACACGTAGTATTTCCATGTATAAAACATGTGCTTTTGAAGCACTAAAAATCTACATAAGCTTTATACGCGTACAAATATACATACATATAAAACGTGTACGTATAAATACATACACGTACATAATATACATATAAAAGGCGTACGTATAAGTACATGGTCGTACATATGTAAAAACCCTCTACCTAAAAACTCACATTCTCACGTAAGCAATAAGGATGTTTTTATCAATATCTTTTTTGAGTAACAAGACTTTTATCACACTCTGGCTTACCCACACATACATATGTAGCTTACATGTGTTTAAAGGGGGCTCGGATCGTGAGCCAACGTGCAGAGCAAAATGTCAAGCAAGTCATGAGGAAACCATGCAAGTTTTGGTGTTCAGTTAAACTTTGACGGTTCACCAGTCACACTTTCCATTGCAGCATGGAAAAACTTTTCAACAGGATTTTAATTTGAATTTATTGGTTGAAACAACCCATGATGATTCCTTGTATTTCGCATCAATTGTTTCATTATAGGAAAAAAATCCCCTACTACACACACACACACACACATACACCACCTCAACTATTTTTCCCGTTCTTTTACATACACTTATATCCATACACGTATGTAAATAATACGTACATATTATGTAGCTTTTTACATATATAGAAGAAACTGCATATCCTTTTCCTCCCGTAACATTTTTCTTCAAATCTCACCACCATATCAAGAGTCTCATTTCCTCATAAGTACACACATGCTATACGTGGATGAATTTCTATAAAATAGGTAAAAAGAAAAAATAGGGAGCAAATATAGTAGGGGAAAAAATGTAACAGGAACCTTAACACTTTTCATATGTAAACTTCCGTAACCTTTCCTCTATGCTTTTATATCCTCCCTGCAAAATAAATGTGCATATTTTCAAAGAGATTCATTAAGTAGGGAAGAAGATTTCATTGTTTTTTATTTTCTGACCCAAAGGGAAACCAATTCATTGGGAAACAATGGCGTGGGTTTTTATAATCATCTTTGCTTTTTAACATTACATTAACATTACGTTCTAGTTTGTTGATTGTGTTTATATAATTGAAGGTTAGTGATAATTAAAATCAAAGCTTTATTATATTTATTACAATTGTCATTTTTCTCATCTTTGATTAAGAGTTCCGATTCCTTGAGGATATTTTGCTACTTCATTACGCCTTCCCATAAATAAGCCATGCATTATTAATTGTGTATGAGGAACATTAATTAAATTTAACTAGGAAAATATATAGAGACGTATAGGAGATTAGTACAGTCATAAAAAAACAGGTGCATTTAAATGCATACAGCATTTTCTCATCCATAAATATGCAACTGAATTGCATTGTAATAATAATTATTTACAGCCTCTTTAAATCCACAGGTGAAAATCATAGGATTACCCGGCGCCTAGTAATTAGTAAATTTTTATCCCTGTTACTCTTATACGTGTTCACGATATATTTTAAATACCCTCCATTTTATCATCAAAAATCGAGCACTCGCCGAAGTAAATCTCCCAAATCTTTCACACACATTGTAAAACAGAGGGGTATGTTGTAAAATGGGAAAATTAGCAATATTTAGCTATAGAATACCACCTTGTGACTCAGTTACGTAAGAAAAGCGCACCTTACATTAAAATCCATTTGGAAATGATATTGTTGAGTGAGTGGTTTATCCTTACGGTAACTAAGAAAATCATGTAATAATAATGATGAAGAAGCCCAGGCATGCACAAAGATGCGGTTTGGGTCAAAAAGCCCTCTTTTTCCTATGTAAAACAAACCTTGTTCATTTTTATCAAAAACTCTTATATAGTTAAGAAAAAAAAGATTATATTCCGACAAGGAGATAGAGTAGAAGAAGAAAAAAATATCTTATCAAATACACTGTGCGTGCAAAATTACATAAACCATGAGCACAGTAATAGCACACACTAACTCGGAAAAGCTCATAGGTTTACTGGTACAAATGCTGAAACATACACATCCTACATAGCTACATGCATTTATATATGAAAAAAATACGCATCTCTTTTTTTACTACACCAAAAGCCAGATAATGGAACATGAGTTTTTTATGACGCTATATGCCTTCTAACTGTTTACTAACTACATGAACCAGAACTATTCCATTATGTTGTAGTACAATATACGCAAGGGAAATGCTTTTAGCATAGGAGTAGCATAATATAGAGAGAAGCTAGTATAGCCAAATTAAAAATCCTCTTTTTTCAAAAAATTCCCTATCATTTCTTACAGAGAAATTAATTATGATAATACTTTTACAGTAGTAGTCAATATTCTTACAGTAATCAAAATCCAATTGAATCCCAAGTTTTTTTTACAATTCCCAATATTTTTCTGCTTTCATCTTTTAAATTACAGGCTCTCTCATGTGCATATACCCATACTTTCATCACTGATAAAATCCTACCATACAAACACATACAATTGCGCACATTATACAAACAGGTGGAAGGGAAGTGCAAAAGGCCATGTTAAAGAATGCATTTCATAGTGACCCTAACATTTTCAACGTATATAGGCTCAAGTTAAAAAAGCAGAGATTATTACAGGGCAGACATGATCAAGTATAATGTAAGATTAAACAAGTGATATAAAAATCGCATTTATTTCACCATTCATCTTCCCTCACACTTGTTGACATTATCTTGAAATATTACCTTGCTCAGTGTCAGTCAAATCCACGAATAATAAAGGGCAGAGTTAAAAAGGACGTACAAATTAGGAGGGATTTAATTTTCTCGAGCTGTCACAAATGATCTTGCCTTTAGTTTTCTGAGATATTTTTTTTCTACATTTGACCTGTCAATGTATTATTATTATGTGTACAAGAAAATGGTTAGTTAAATGGTACAAGTTTCATTATTCGGATAATTAATGCATAAGAAAAACAAAAGATCTTGAATTTTGATATAGGGAATAGGAAAGAGAAGGAGTTTTTTAGGGCTACCTCATATTAAAGAAGGCTTCTCAATAGACAATAATTCCTAGACCGTACCATATGATGAGCTTAAGCTTGCTCTTCTTCTTCCTTCCCAAAGAGAGAAGGACGCTATGACTTTAATATGTTCCTGATGGTTGATGATTCCTTAACGGGAATCTGTGGCTTTAGTGTACGTCTCAACAATATATGTACATATAGTACATAGGTTTAAGTAGGATTCTATACATAAGTACAAGTGGAGTTTTTCGCACAGCCCCAATCTCACCTTCCCCTTTAAAAAAACACGGCTGTTGCTGTATTGCTGTTGCTGCTGCTACTTCTATGCTGCTGACAACTCCAAGTGTATGTGGAAGTCTTGAAGCGTATCTTTTTCGTGTGTTGAGGGATAAGACTTTGCTTTTGAGAATAGGGTGTTCTTCTCTTCCTTCTCGTATTTTTGCACCCTCAGACACTCATGCAGAGGTAGAGACTATATATTTACCACATGGCATGACATAACTTCCTCTCTACCCCTTACTATTACATTGCATTGGTATAAAGGCTTTTGAGAGTAGAGCAAATTTCCTTCAAGGAGACAGAGGGGGGAGACTTACCCAAATGCAATTCTAATCGTTTCCTCTATATCTTCAGCTCATGATATAATCCACGGCCAAGAACTTGAACTTCGTCAGTTGTGTTCCGACCAGTTCAAGAACGTTTGTTGTGAGAAGAAGAAGAAGAAGAAGTAGAGGAGAAGAAGAAGTCTACGAAGAAGAAGAAGAAGAAGAAGATCAAAATAAAGGGAAGACTTGTCAATCTTCTGCCCTTCATCATTTTATCATCCCTTGGCCCTCTTCTTCCATCAACAACAACAACAATCATCCACTTGGACTTGTCTTGTGCTAACTTATAGCTTCAATATAGTTCCGTGAAAAAACTGTTCCTGTGTTTTTTGACATTTTTTGAAAAAAAAACTTTTTTTAAAAAAAGTACTCGAATTCTTCTCGTATTTTGGACTGACATCACAACTGCTTTAAGGTTCGTTTTTTGAAAATTTGTCTTGATTATTTTTCCAAGCTTATTACCCTCATGCTATTGCATAATAAATTGCATTTCATTGAAAAGGGCTTCGAAACAATGCATGGATTTAAATAAGGCTTTTAGGCCTATAGGAAAAGCTAGCGTTTTCCTATGTCAACAAATAGGAAGAGATTTGGTGCTATTTAATTAACAGGAGATAAACACATTATTATAGCGTGATAGAAAAAAGTCTTCACTTCTGTGTTTGTGTGTGTAAAGTAAAAAAAATGTTTTGTATTACTTTGCCCATGTACAAACAACTATTTAGCAGCACTTTGACCATGTCGAGGGCGTGACTTCCCTGTCACTGCAGATTTGTCTTTCATGGTAAATTTGATAAAAGCTCAACTTTTTCCTCTCTCCTCCCCTTATTGTTTCTCTATGGAGTGTTTTTTTACATAAAAAAAATTCCATAAAAATATTTTTTATTTTCCTCGTATATATAATTGGAAGTCAAAAATTTTTTGAGCAATCACCCCCATAGTAATTTAGTATAGGATTGTCCGTCATCATGTCAATACGTAGCTCAATAAGCAAAGCATCATCTATCTCTCATCTCGTTAGAATTACCTATCAATTGAACTGATGAGGAATTCCACGAATTTTGGATAAAATACTCTCTCTCATATGTAATCATATGAAGTTTATTCCCATTCAAGCTACTTTTACGTGTACAATACTTGTGTGCTGATATGGGAAAAAGCTGTTATTACGTAGACAAACGTGAGCTTTTTAACTAAAGGCAAGTCAAAGCACTCAGAGCTTGTTTTTGTTTGCTGTACTATACTATGAATGGTATGTGTGTGTAGTGCGCTGAAGGGATTTACATTTAATGCATGTATTCTTTCTCATCTTACTCGTATGCATAGAGAAGAGAGATATATTTGGGAAAGCATAGCTCATGTTGGAGTTGCTGAGGAAAGCGCATAGAGATAATGAAATGGCCATTTTGTCATAATGAGCCGGAAATTTCTCAGTCAGTTTTCTTCTATGTACTATTTAGCCGAGATTTTATTCTGCATTGTTAACAACGTTATATCATGTATAGGCATATTGTAGATAGTCTGAGTCAAATCACCTCAGGATATTCTCGTCGTTGGAGGTTCGTAGTAATAGCAATAATAATAATAATAATAATGATTCTTTCTACAATACTATTCCAGCTATGGGGAGAGATGTCTTTTGAAAAAGCTTAAGCGTGCGTAACTTTTCATGTCTTAAATTTAATAAAATTATCTCTCCGTCTCTTTTTCTAGAAGTCAGAGCTTTTTATAACGTTTCTCAGTCCCTATAACGTACACATGGACATGCTCCTTGAATTGTCGAGTGTGAGGTTTCTCGCTCAAAATCTTTTTGACTGGAAAAAAAACATTTGCCTTAAGACACTAATGAATATTTTTTTTAAAAACATGTACTTTAATGTTGTACGATGAGAGGCCCCTGGAGCATAGATTTTAAAAACTTATGTTTCTTATATGATACGTTGTAATAAGTTTGAGAGGATGATAAAAGTACGTGCTTCTTACTCCTTACGGCTACTTGACCTTAGATAATCACCGTATTTAAAATAATGGAGTTGCATATATGAAAAGCTCTTTACAACACAACACCTTTTGGGATTTTTTTCTATAGTAAAGAGCCGCCATTTGTACGTTATTGTTATTGCAGGGAAATACATAGCATAGGAATTATAGCAAAGGAATTCAGACTGAGTATAATTTAAGGGAAGAAAATGTATAGGAAAATATACAGAAAAATGCATATAATAGTATAGGAAAATAGAGAATCACGATTTTTCCCCGATCATATTGTTTCCTTTTCGCAAAGGGGAAATTAATCTAATTAATTGAGACTCTTTTTTTTACCTTCACTTTTTTCTTATTGAATGAGTCCTCATTGTGGTTTTGGAAATTCCTCTGGCCCTTCACCTTTCTTCTTCTTCTTCTTCTTTTAGGAAATATTTCAAACCAAATTCTTCTCACCCTGTGAAATTTTAAACAGGATATTTTTCCTACGTGAAAGAAACGGAAAGTTTTTTCACAAATTCTTTTCCTATATCGGTAAATTTTTGGTAGTATTTTATCCCTTGTCGGAAAAGTTATATGTGGTAATTATTACGTGCTCTACACACACACACACACACACAATATTATGAGCCAATGCAAATGAGTAATGAAAGGGATGTGTGGTTGGCCATTGTTACTTTATAATTCTCCTTGGATCATGTTCATCGTAAATATGTAAATATAAGAGAGGGAAGAGGAGCGTATGGACTTGAAAAATAAAGCTGCTGAGAAAGGATTATAAATTGAAAGGCTGAGGTAACTTTATGAGATCATTCATTCCTTTCCTTGCGAAGTTCATCTCCTTTTCTTCCTTCCTCCATTTTAAACAAGGGTTTTGGAAATAGAGAGAGAGAGAGAGATGTCTGTGTGTGAAGGCCACAGGAAATGATTGAGTGCGAGCTTCCCTTTTTACATGAAACTGATGAGTGAGTTGAACTCAAAAGTTAGAATTAGCGGTTGGTGTACTCGAACGTTATCATTTTTACCTTGACTTTATATAAAGAGACGTGTATCAGATTTAGTGGAGGATTTCCATGTTAAAAAATTTTTGGTGGTAGGAAAATATATTGTAACATTGTGTTGGTTGAGTAAATTCTAATCGATTGGATTTTACACGCACTTTGTCACTTTAACTAGAGAAAAATCTCACTTTATGGATCGCGGCTTCGTAGGAGATGGAAATTTATTGACTTTTAAAAGGGAAAAAGCTATTCAAATACAAGGTTTTTTCAAGGGTTAAAATCCACAATGATTTTTAGAGCTAAATTGTATAGGAATTTTTAAGGGCTAAAATACAGTGAGTTTAATGGGTACAAAACAAATAGTATTGTACAATAAGATTTTTTTCTTCCTTTACTATGATCGATGGTCACATAATAAATCCAAGATTTTTTGATGGGTCGGCCATTGAACTTCTCATCATCATGTCTAAGAGCATTAAGCTCATGATGTATCTAAAGGTAACAAGCGTGTGTGTGTCCAAGACCAGGGAGTAAGTCAAGGCTAATAAGTGAAATTTTTTGGCAATGCAATGGTCAGCAGAAGAATAAGAAGAAGAAGAAGAAAAAAAATGTAACAGCATATTTATTTTGTTGGCTCTTCTCTTCGGAACACTATAAGGATATTTGTTATGTGCACACACACACATGCTCTCGCAAAATACACACACACACACAAGGAGATTTATGAGTTGAGGAAGAAGCCATATAGTTAAAGGATCTCATCATAATCTTAATGATAATGATGGTGAGGATTGGCGGAAGAAAAGAAGGTGCTCGGAAACGAAGGCTCATTATGAACAACAACGTGTCTTGCACCTCCGTGTGTTTACATGTATTTCCCTACTATTTGATGTTTGCTCTGTTAGCTTTTAGCAAAAGCTTGTCATAATTCCAAAAAGATTTTGTAGCTTTAGTCTAAGGATAGTATAAGTACCGTCCCAAAAGGGTTATTAACTAAAGACTTTACTCTCTGAGTAAGTCCATGAGTGAGCATGAGACAAAAGAAGACTTGTGTTTTTTAGTATTTAAAACATATGCATTTTTCCTATGTAGAGGATAGAAGTCCTTTCTCGTCACTTCAGTTCCTGTTATTCCCTTGATTTATGCACACTAATTCCGACCGTTGCTGTTGTTCCTCAAATCTTGGCAATTAGTCCTTGATTTCATGGCTTGCACATTGCATTGGGGAGATACACATTTGCATGTAAATAATGGGAGCATGTAAAAAAGTATAGCTACTTAATCTCATATGAGTTAAATGCAGGGAAGTGCATAGAAATACTTTACAAGTCTTGTCACATTGCACTCGAAAAGAAAGCAAAAGAACAGGTGCCTTTTATTCTTTGATTGACTGAGCAAGAAGGGATAAAGCCCTTGATGATGAACTTTTATCTTCTTACGGAGTATTTTGACATTTATGTACATACTTAAAAGGAGCCATGCTATTTTCCTATATAGGGACCTTATATAAAGGGATTTTAGCACCACAGCATAGCGAGACTCAAGACAATTTCTTATTAAAGTCTAGAGAGATTTGAGGGTAAGAATTTTTAAGTTAGAAGCGCGTTGACAGCTTGAATTTTTTTTACTCCTCTTCGCTAGAGTAAACTTAGTGGCAATAATGGAATTTATTGTAATTTTCTTCTCTCTGAACTCTCCTTGTTACGATTTGGCTCTGTATAGATACTTATGCCTCTGCAATGGATTAAAGGGAGAAAGGAAGTATAATTTGTCTGGTTAAGTCAACATGGGACTTCCGACAGGAAATTTTTGGATTCCTCAAGCCAAGCATGTGATATAAATGCATAAGGCTCAGTAGATGCTATTACGACTATTATAGGAAGCATTTTTTTTAAACTTGAACTCCTTTAAAGAGAAACTCGAAACCCACACGCACGTCTCTTTAATTCCTCAAATATAGTAAGACTTTTAGCATCCAGCCAAGCAAATAATGTTCCTTGTTTGTTATATAATATTATTGACGACGCGGTGTGTATAAGAATATAAGGGAAAAGAGGAGGAAATTTTCGACTGTTACAAAATGTTAACAAGTTTATGCTCCCGGCTTTTTTCTCTCTTATTGCTCTAATAAAAGTGTGAACTTTTCTCCTGTATGTAGCGACATATAGGTAAAAGAAATGCTGATGACCTGTGATGTGAGATTTTATGCTACACTAAACGTTCTTCTACTTGTAAATATCTACTATATATAAATTTGGAGTAATTACCACCTCATACGGAAGAGCACTTTTTTTTAGATAGACCAATTATTTTTAAGGAACAATATGTTCTCTTCTTCAAGGATGAAGGTTGGGAAAGTCTATTGAAAGTGCTTTGGTTTTTTCTTGGTAAATTATCTCCAGCTTTTTCAAAATTATTTTCTATGCATTTCCAAAGGGATTTTTCTTGCAAGTTCAATCGTGTAAATATCTCCTCGTGAGTTGTGTTGTGAGAGGCGGCTACAACAATGAGATAACATTTAAGAAAAATCCATGGATTTTTAAGCTTTAATAAGCATGACATGTACGAAAAATATACGTGGAGAGCTAAGAAAATAATAGCAAGAATTTCTAGCTACACTTTAAATTGGAGGAAGGAGAAGGTGCTAAAATGGCAAATTATCACGGAAAAATATCACCTTAGAAAAATGTACATGCTATTTTATGCTCCCTCATTTTAGTATAGCAGTTCTTCTCTCTCCATTGTAAATGTGGAATCAATTATTGTATTAGAAACGGAGCTTCTTCCTACTCACAGACCCGATCTCTTGAGACACTATTATAGTTTCGTATATAGTGTTGGAAGAAGAAAAAAAGAAAAAAAACACATTGTTTTTGTATACCCCAACGGATGAGGTTGAGTGAATGCATTCTAAATAGTCATTACTCCGAAAGGTCTACTTACGAGAAAAATTCTCATAGAAAATTCTTCTCTCTTGTAACTCAAGCTTAACATACACACAGAGCAAAAATGTTATCTAAGGGTGAGGTAACAGTTGACAACTGGATGAACGTCATGGCCCAAGTTTTTCTCCCTTGCTCCTTTTTCTTACCTTCAGAAGAACAACAAGAAGAGTCTCAAACAATCCTTTAGCTCTAATTACATGCATAGCACAATATAATCACATGTGAATCCACAAAGTTCATGCTAATGTAGGCGAAGAGGAGCAAATAACCGTGAGAAACCCAGACATATTTTAGCATATACATATCCTTATGTAATCACATGTTCTCTTATGGGGGGATATCCTCTGACTTTTTGGAACATGCAAACTATATGTAAAAGGTTGAGACACTTTTTTCTTCTATGCTACAATAATTTAAATGCTATAGAGAGTTTGGTCTGATAGTAAAGCCCACGCTTTGAGATGAGCTTTTTTTTTGATTCATTCAATTCATTCACTCACACATATCATCACATTTTATACCATTGACAATTTCCGTTTAATCGTGACTAATGATATTTCCAACGAATGCACATTTCCTCATTGAGGGAAACAAAGCTGAACCGCAATCAATTATTATATTATGCTCACACACACACACACACACACACACTCAGACTTCCCTCACCTTTACACATAAAACACACACACACTTAAACACATGTACGTACATACGTAACATTGACACATGATTAGTCTCCCCATTAATTTACATTCCCATAAGTTGCTTTTATCATTATGGAGGGAGAGCGTTCAGGATAGTCAACGGTTTACCATAGTTTACATAATCTTTTGAGTCCAACACAAACACCGACAATTCACAGGGAACTTCCTATGACTTGGTTTACATTAAAAACATCGCATGTGCGATGTGTCATCGGAAGAGACTCTTAAACAAATAATAGCATTTGCATGACCACCTTTTTTCCCTGGAGAATTAGCCCTTATTATCGACATGTGTGGGCGAGAAAAAGGATTTGGGCTGGGAGAGCAAGTTTTTTTCCCCCTTTAACTCCCTTTAAATGGATACTTAAATCAAATATAAGGGAAAATACGAGTTTTTCTTACAATTCTTACTCTCGTAATGTTAAAATCCGAGAGATTTCACTTAAATATTTATTTGTCTCTGTGTGTGTGTCTGCCTCGGAAAGTTCATGTACCGAGAGAGGTGATTATTGAGATTAAAATTAAACCTTTGGTTGAACGATCTGAGGCTGAAGGAGATGGCTGGGAGGGAGTAATTTAAAAAGAAATATTATGATGATTAGTAATGTGTAGGGAAGAGAGTTTTAGAGTGTCTGCCAAAGGAGAAGATGTAGACATTAAGGGATAATTTTATTTAAGGATGAGAAATGTTCAAGATCCTCACAGGGAGTAAATGGACAATGTTGAGGAGGGAAAAGGTGAAGTGAGAAAAAAAATACTATTTACTTGAGCTAATAGTGGAGGGAAAAGTTCCCTGGAGCATGCCATTATATTTGCACATACATACAGAGAGATAGGAAATGTGTAGCAATGGCCATTAATAATAGTAATAATTTGAAGATTTTTTTCAAGAGAGAGAGAGAGAAAGGATTAAATAGGATGAAATGGAAGTGAGGGGACAAAGGACTCAGTGTGTCCTGTGGATTTGAACTTGTTTGGTAATAATACTTTATTATATATTATTGTTATGTAATATGGAATCTTCATATGTTAAAAGCTTACATTTTTACCATTGAAAATCTAATGAAAATCTCACACTTGAATAGTTGAGAGAGATATAGACGTTATTAGGAGATGAGATATTTTTTAGCACTCTTATAAACCTATGTACATAAGGGATAGTAATTACCCTTAAATATATAGTATAAGATCAAATTACCCTTTCATTCAACGAGATCAAAAGTTTCACATGTGAAAAATCCTATGAATGAACTTTTCAAAGAAAAAATGTATATCCAAATAGTCCATGGAATGGAATGAATGACTAGTGTGAAATAAAATATGTCTCTACTTTACAAAATCCTCCCTACATCTTCCGACGACGCTTCCCATAATTTTAGCATCCGAGTCAGGTTAAATTTAAATAAGAAATTCCTTCCTTAAAAATCATGGGATGAATCAGCAGTAGAGACTTTTAGTTTGCTGGAGGCAATGCATGTATAGATTTTTCACATCAAAAGTACACTCTTCCACATTTGAGTTCATTCATCACCATAAGCTCCGCATTATGTAAACTTGTTCTTCCTCGTATGACAATAATTCAACGTGTGTGTGTGTAAATTCTGAAAAAAATGTTTTTTTGCATCATCACACGAATTCTTAATTTTCAACATGATTTTTTCTCTCAAGGGAAAATTTATATTCCTGGGATGATGCTAAGTGAAATTTGATGGGAAATGAGTCAAGTTTTTAAAAATCATAGAACTCTGATGATTTTAATCGGATTATGTTATTTTCAATCTCGAAAAAACTCTTGTACATAAATCAGGATTTTTTCTCTACTTTCATTTTAACTCTTCATGAGGTCAGAGCTTTAACTTTTTTTTCACATTTCCAAAGTATAGGGAAATCCATTTAATTTCCCTTAAGCCTCTTTCACTTAATCCAAATTTTACGAAGGATTTTCTCACATAAGTATGTACACACATGTAAATGAATGGTATGTTGATACAGAAGATTACATATAATTAAGATCCATGTGATTTATGAATGGTGAGGGATGAGGAATGAGGATTTCCAAACAAAATAATACGAGGAATGTTATCCCTGATAATTCGGATAATAATTTTCCTTGCTACAGTTATGAAGGTACTTGGAATCCCGTTAGCTCTCTTTATTCTAAAGAGCTACACTCAAACATAGATTGTTGATATAATTTTAACCATAGGGGTTTCACTCTAATATGCAAATGAATTCAAGGAAGATTCCTGGGAGTTCATCATCATATCCTGTAGATTATATATTTTTCCCAATTATTTATGGAGAGAGAGAGAGAGATGCATATTGCGTAAGAAAAAAAACGAGTCCAACTACTCGTCCTAGCTTGATCACTTGTTGTTGTGGTGGTGGTAAGTGGAGAAGAAGATGAACATGTGCGAGATCATACATGGATTATATTACATATGAAAGTAATATGGGAGAGAAATGATATGATTTTTTTTCTCCTCTCCTTTTTTCCCTTAATTTGATTGACTTGAGAAACTTCCTCCCGTACACTTACCTTTTCAACGTAAAGTGTACGGAGCTAGAACGTTACGTTTTTTCTAAAACCATGAGCCATGTCAAAGGTATGAGGCTCATTTGAAGATGAATAATTTAGATTTTTTTTCTTCCTGCTTTCCTATACGTTCATCTCCTTAGAACAGTTAAGAGGCCGGAAAATAATTCATTTAGCAGTACTTGGATATTAGGGAGATTGACGGATGATAGGGAGTTAATGGGAATGATATTTTTTCAATTTGCTTATTATCAAGGAAAATGTTACGTACGTACTAAAAGCATTACTTTTACCATCTCAACCATTTAAATCTTCAGAGGAGAGACAAGAAGGAAATGTTAACGTATTAATTAAGATATGAGTTTTAAAGGGAGTAACATTATTTCAGGATAAACTCTTAAAGGATCTTGAAGACATTGCCTAGGACAAAAAGCTCGTAGGGTACTGTCAAGATTCAAGTCACGAATTTTTCTAAAATAAATACAAGTTTAGATGTTAAAAAAATCTCTCTCTCTCTCCCTCTCTCTCTGTCTCTTTCTCGCAAATGGATAAGGTAAAGGTTCCCATAGAATAATTTTTTTCCTTGAAGGAAATAACATGACTTGACATGAAAAGTTTACTTGTAGGGTCCAACAACACACTGTACTATACGCTTGGCAAAATTTAAGAGTAGATACTGCTCTTAGTACAATAAAGCTACTGAGCCAAGACCGTGTGCTTTATTCCACACATATCATTGTAACTACTACGCGATAGGTCCCAAGTCTTGTGTAAACCTTTGAGAAGTTTTCTATTGTCAAAAAAGTTTCCTCCTCCCTGAGAGACTCTCCACTAGTTGCTTCCTGGATCCATCTATAATCTATTTATAAAGAAGAAAAAAAGAGCTGAATTTTCTTTGAGATTAGATTATCTCAGGAGCTTTTTGGTTATAGCATAGCATAGGGTAGAGATACACACACAATAGTGGAGTTTCAAGATGAACCCCAGAAATCATCATTTACCATCACCAAAACTTTGTGCTCAATTGTATAACGTGTGTAATTTCCCAATAATACAATACATAGGCCTATATTATATATGTACGTACATATCTACAATGTGGACATAAATTTGCATATGCCTACCCAAGTAGCACAAACAGTTGGGCCGATGTTGGAAATAGAGAGGCATGGTTGGCATTGGTCGGCCACTATAAAAAATTGTTGGCTAAAGGCAGGGATTGTGTTGGGATTGGATTGTCCAACAAGCGTTGGCATATCGTGAAGG
>JAQFXU010003590.1:0-15808 GCA_034693705.1 Spatulosminthurus flaviceps
TGTACCAGAAAAATTGTGTACATCAATTTTTTTCATTACTTTGTTTTTTGGGAAATTTTGAATTGCCGCCAAACTGGCCAAAAAACACGTTGTGCAATGGAAGCAAAGAAATACGAATTTTTGGGTCAATTTCAAGCATGACCTACACAATTTCAGCACGCACGATGTTCCGTAACCAGATGACAAAGCAATGGAACTTGAAATGGTCTCAATAGTCTTTCCTCGCAGAGAAACTCCGCCTTGAACAAAGGATTGTGTTCTCATTTCATTAAACTTTCCCTTCAGCCAATTCTTTTCTTCCTCGGAAGTTTTACTTCGGATCTCCACACCTTGAAATTCAACCAAGGTTTCATCCTTCCTTTCTTCAGAGTCAATAATTTCGCTCCGATTGAATTTCTTCTTTACGGTCGTGTCGTCCTCCAGGTGCCGTTCAATGTCCGCCAATTTCTCATTAGTTTTTTTAATCTGGAACTGAATTTCTTCCATAACTTCCCGCAAAGTCTTTGCCTCCATCAAATCAAAGGAATCTTCACGAGCCAAAGAGGATCGATTGCCGTGGAGCTCTTTTCTTAGAAATTCATTTTGAACTTCGAGTCGCTCGTTTTGTACTTCCAATCGCTCCAGTTTTTTTGACATTCCATCCAACTGAGCTACGATTTTTGCCAGAATGGACTCCCTGAAAATGAAACCCAATCTGAGGAAATGTTGTTGACAGAAATTAAAAATATAATTAAAATTTGGTGGAATTAGGCTAGAATAATAAATCTTTGGGCACTCACATTGTATTTTTCTTCCCGGAAACAACAATATTTGCAGCACTGTCGTGTTAAAAGCGGAATTTTGAAAGTTAAAGTTTAACTCAATTTTTTGAGAATTTCTAAAAAATTATTGTAAGGTATTAATGGCAGGGAAATCACAAAAGTGCCACTACATCCAAATTAAACAAATGAGTGATGGTGAAAAGTAATGATACTGTTTATTTCAAGGCGATGAGTGTCAAGTTTGAATAGCTTTGACTGTGACCAACTGACATAAAAGTGAATGGAAGAGTTTGAGTAGTTGGTAGAAACACTCGAGGATTTAATCAGAAAGATTAGAAAAGGTAGAATTCTGACCCGACCCTCCACATTATCTCGCTCTTTCCTTTCATTTCTACTTGTATTTTATGTTTATTATTAGCCTTTCTCTAATGGCACAATAGAAGATTTCCCCTCTTGCTGCACTCTTCGCTTGTGACAAAAATTGAAGTGTGTCACTAAATATGGTAAAAATATGCTTGTAGGGATAACTATCTTCATTATTGTGGAAAATTTGAACTCTCCACCTTTACCATAGGTGCTACAAACGGGGCTAAAGTGAATTTCCACACAATGGAGTTAAATGAAGTGATCTGTTTCTTGGATGCGCTAGATTTAAAAAGCGTATGCAAGCAGGAGGATACAAAAATCGAATAAGGGACAAAAAATGATTAAGACTTTTTAGGATGGACAAGAATTGCCTTAGGTATTGAATTGAAAAAAATTACCAATAATTACACAAGCCAAAATGTGGTGGTGGGTTTTTTATGCTATGATGATTTTTCCTCAGATTTTCATGCGGTTGACATGATTCTCTCAAGCGCTTTGTGAGAGCTTAATTTTGAACAGTACCTACCGTATTTCTGTGTGTGTCGTGGTTTTTGAGCAATTAGGGAGGGTTCCAAAATTTCCATTCAGAACAAAATAATATGGTTCTTCACGTAATTTTTCCCACTTAACTAGAATATGCCTTTTATTAAATAAGAAAGTTAATCCATAAAATAATAAAATAATTAACTAGAACTTACAGGTTTTCGTACCCCCTACACGCTATAAGAAATTAGCGAGCTTCTTTACTATGACAATATTCCTAATAGAAATAATATGCGCAACCATAGCCATAGTGCTGACATGTTAGGTCGGGAATGGCTCGGAGCCACTTACTATTATTTCCGAAGCAAAGAGAGGATATAACAGCCGAGGTGATTTACGAGCATAAAAGTGTTCGTAAGGTCTTAAGCATCGCCACATACTTGATTTCCCACCCTGTGCAAAGTATGAAGGTATGAAGTTCAAATAATTAAAACAGAATTGAATGGTCCCATAAAACTTTCTTGTTAGGCTTGTAACTAAGGTAATATATTTGTTTACAGCTGGCATATTATTTTCAATAATATTGTGAGCTGGAGCTAACAATTAAATAGTAACTAATAACGAATACTTAAAGGTATTAATATGCAGTTAGTCCCTGTTTTAGTCGCCGCGCCGGCCACGTTTGAATTTCGAGCGCATGCAAGGACCTCTATCAAAGCCGAGTTCCTTCTCATCAAATCATCAAAATCCAAGCGAAGAACCATCAGAGTAATACATACGCCAAGCTTTTTTTCAACTTAACTGGTACAGTTCAGCAATGAAAAGAATCCTGCGACGTAAAGCACTGGTATGATTCTTAGTTATAATTGAAAATAACATTTACTACATGGCATCACATTTTTCCTACACAGCTTTTCTCCTTATAGTGACAGTGGGACAGGTAAAAATTAAATCCTTGAGGTCTCTTCCATCGTTTATTCAACTTTTTTGAACAAGGCTGGAATTGTGAAGTTTCGACTTATTACAGGCAGGGGATTTTGGTAGACATTTATATCAACACAAGTGGGAATGGAAATAAGACTGACAATGCAGAAACAAGTAACACATGATCTAATATAATATCTCAAATTTTAAGCATTTTAGCACGTTGAGCCAAGAAAGAAGGTTTAAATTTGATACCTATGCAAAGTTAATAAACAAACGTTCATTTACAATTGAGATTTGAGGCAAAAATAATACACTACAATATTGCTGACTTCCGAAGCCAATATGTACTGACATTTCTCAAAAACAGTTAAGCAGCCGGATTTTTAACAGCTCCCGCAAAGAGTATGAAATTAGTTTTCCTATCAACAATCTGATAATAAAATGGGCGGTCAGCTCGTAATTCGTAGGTCCGGGGATTGATGCCGAGCGACAGTATCTCCACGCCTGTGTAAAAATATCACAAAGGTGGGCTTCACAATGGCAATCTTCTTGAAATAACTTGCTTCAATTCTTACAACAAAAGTTTAGAGATTGGATGGATGGGAAAATAAAAATTTGAACCAATGGTTACCAACCTGTAGCTGCACATGCTTCAGTACCTTCTTCATTGACCTCAATAAAAGCTTTTTGCACCACCGCAGATACGCATATTTGTTCTTTGGACTCTAAGATGCCGCTGAAATCAGCTTGATCCTCATCGAACATTCTCTTCACTCCGAGCTTTAATAAGATACATCAGAAGAACGCACTCAAACTTATTTAAAATGATTCATTCTTTCATGAGAATACATAATAAATAAATAAGCAAATACAGCCATCCACCGATGGGGATGGGAAAGTAATCAGATCAGTTTTGTTGCAAAGCAAAAAATGTAATAATAATTTACTTTTTGTACCAATCTTTGCAACTTTCATTAAAAACTATCCAGTAAAACCAGGACGTTACTTCTGGCGCTTTACAACATGGTTTACACATAAGGATGAACCGCTGCCATCCTCAACCACATCACGAAGCTTTTAGTAAGTAAAATTTACCAGAATACGTGTTATTTTGACCTGCTTATAGCGTGTATTGAACTCAAGAAGATACTCTCTTCCACGAAGCATTCAATTTTGTATGCTCACATACCACAGCGAACAAAAATAATGTTGGAACAAGTTATAACTCACGTTTTTCAAAGGTTGGACCAAACACATGGAACACTCCACCTTGAATTTTGGTAGATGCACTTTCACTTCAGAATCAGAACTAAGTTGTTCCAAAACTTTCGATACGTTTAAATTCTTCAGACCATCCTCGATTTTTGCCAAGCCGATGATTTCTTCTGGTGCAAAGATTACCATGCTGAAGCGGCCACCCTTAAAAATATAAATGGTTTAAAATTCGTTTCTTCTACAAAACTACATTATTATTCTGTACACACTCACTCTATAAGGTAAAGCGACAACATGCGCGTCGATATTCTGCAAATAAGAGTACGGGAGCTTTGCTTTTTTATACATCATGTCGACTTGAATGCTTTCTTTTCCATTCAAATGGAATGGTTGTTTTGTCGTGTGTCTCTTGTAAAACTCAATTTGCCATGGTCCCTTGAAGTACACTCCATTTACGAGCACAACTCTGGTCAAGGAATTTAACAAGTCTATACGGAAATAAAAATTACTATTCCCACTCAAATAAATTCTTATAAATTCTATTTTCCACTTGATCATTCATAACGAGAAGAAGGGACATACTTGGTGATATTAAATCCTTGATCTTGCTCCTGGTGGTTCTTTCTACCCACCCGTTTATTTCAGCAGCAGATGCCGCTCTGTTGGCGAAATCCAATTGTTGGACCTCCGCACCAAATGTATTTTTAATGCTTTCAGAGTAGTCTTCCTTCATTGCATATCCAATTTGCAAGTACAGTCGATTCGCTGCCACTAATGTGCAACCTTCAGTATTTCCCTGGAATTTCAACGACTATAATTAATTCTTTGAATGCGGCCCAAACAACTGTCTGTTATGGGGGACCCTCAAATATTCCCGTTTGTATCTTCAGAACGGGTCGTCATAGCTATGAATGAGGACACAGGACACAGTGAGGAATGGCAATTCTGAACGACCTCAATTTTATCTTCAGAATCACCATTGCCTGTGTTTTTAGCTTTGAAGGGAGGGAAGATATAGCGGGATGTATATTTGGTTGAAATACATAATAGGGAATAAAATGAGGATTTTTGATGTATTCATCCCACGGTATCTTTCCTAGCAGTTGATAACGTGCACACACCTGAAGTGAAGCCAGCACTTCGGAATAACCTTTACTCAAAACTTCATTGTCCTCTGGAAATCTGAAAGCCGATGCGATTTCAGCAGCCGTTGATCCTCTAGCGCCAAGATGAGCCATGACAACCACAGCACTCAAGCTGAAGGGGGAAAAGATCAAATTGTCGGCGTGCTCATTCTTCAGCACCTGTAGCCGAGTTAACAAAACAATCCCATAAAAATTGTATTCCAACTGCTTTCCATTCTTTCTTTATTCATTTTTATTAAGTTTTACTATAAAAAAAATATTTAATCAATGTATTACCGCGTGCAAAGCAGCAGATAACTGAGAGTTCCCTTCCGCGACAGCCTTCAGAGGATTGTTTGACAGTCTAGCAGCTTTCCATCCTAGAATGCTGCAATAAACCAAAACCAATAAAGAACTCTCAGAATGAATTTTACAACTGAACAACTGGAGCCATGCATAAAATATCATCACACTTTGAATTTACCGCTCTCAAAATTCATTTTCCATAATTTATTATAATTTTACATTATAGTATTCTAGTTCAAGCAAATTCCTTCCGGAATCTGCCATTGGCAATAAATGTGAAACGCTTTTTGAACTGGTACATTTGCTGCCCCAATATAACATACGCGGGATACATTACGCACACAATGCCACGTAGAATTTCTTTCTGGGTGTGTTGGAAAATGATTTAACAATTTTAAAAACGTAAGTTAGGCGCTTTCAGAATTGCTAAGTATCGCTGCAATTGGTTCAGCGGATCAACAGTTAAAGACAATCAAAATTTTAGGGCTACGTTGGAGACAAAAAAAACCGTATTTTGCATGTAATTAGGCGCACCATTTGGCATTGTGTTTCTTAATAACAAAGGCCCCCGAAGTATCTGGTCGAGAGCTTTCGAACGATACCTATCATAGCAAATCTCATCAAAATCTTACGACCCATGTAGCACAGAAAAACATGAGCACGTGAATTTTACGGTTATATCCGGAGAAAAGTTTTACGTTAAAAATATTCACATGAATACTACGCAAATAAATCGTTGTGGTGAACGATATTACAAAACCGTAAGTAAAATCACGAAAATTTCACGCAAAACTTTTAACGCGAAAAGCTGACACACTATTTCACCAATAATTCGTGTAAATTCACGTGAAATTTTGAACGCAAATTTCACGGATAATTTTCCACGTCAATTGTAGGTGACAGATTTGACCATTTATATAGTATTTTAACGAACACTTAAAATGCATTTAAATAAATGCTTGCACATGCTTCGTTGAGGGTTGTCACCACATGGCAGACTATATATCTATACTTCTCCACAAGCCAGACGGAAGCCATATCTTGTTCCTCTCATTTGTGCTGGTTCTTCTTTAGAATTCAGGTAAATTTAACTTTTATTAGTGAAAACTTCAGTAATTAATTTCAGTGTTGTGTTTACGTTTGTGCCATTTTATTTATCCACCATAAAATATTAATTTTTGAACATGTTTTACCAAAAAGGAAATCAAAACGGATTCAGGGTGCGGTACAGGATGGATTTGAAGCAGCTTCCATTGGTTCATAACTTGTAAAAGGTGAAATTTTATTTATTTTTCACATTTTGTGTTACTGATGTATTAATTAAAGTAAATTTATCATTTGCATAAATTTTGGAATCTTTTTCTTTGTGAAGGCTGCCTATGGTTAGAGCAAAGCTCAAATAACTTGGAATTTGACGAGGGTGTGGAAGTTCTTCGTTTGATTAGAATTCGTTCAAGATGCAGTGATTTTTCATTTATTTATTTTTATATGTTAGCAGATTAGAAATAATAAATTATAAATGCATAGGACAGGTTAATAAATCTAAGCTATAGTCTGTAGTATTACCCGAGTGTTTAAATGTGCAAAAATTATATGTAATTTGTATTAACAAACAATAAATGTGAATATATTGCCTGGGCATACAGTGTTGTCATGTCGAACTCATTTAGATGCACGGTTTCAGCGGGCACAGACCGGCAAAAACGCATACATTTTTTCACGTTATTTGTACGTAGCTCAATCAACGTTTGATTACCCGGACATTATCACCTAATTTTTACCGTTATTCACCCATTTCGACACCAAAATTTAGCGTGCAATTAACGGTATTTGCACCATTTCGGGGAGTGAAAATTACGTCAAAATCACGTTTCTGTGCTACATGGGGAGTACCACTTGAAAGGTATACATGGAAAGTGTACGGACTTGCAAGGGATAAAAAAACTATCGTTGGTAAAAAAAAATTCCAAATGTCACTCTCTAAAGATTATTTTCACACATTTTACTAACCGGATAAAAGCTTGAACCAATTTTTGCCATATTGCTTACTTATTTATCAGCGAAAGTATCTCCATAGTAGTGTATCACAGAAAAAGATTATCACACATTACTAGTCAAAAGGATTCTAAGCACTGACCGTGTTACTGATGGGAGACCAGTCTTATTGTACTGAATCAGGAATAAAACGTAAATAAAGACAAATGAAATGAGGTGTTTCTCACTCTTTCAGAGGAACGGGGCATTTTGTAGAGTTTATCGCCAATCGTACCACATCCTTCGGCTGAAAGTACATCCACCCACACATTGTAAGTGTCTGTGTAGTGACTCACGCTTTTACAACTCACAACGCAACCACAAGCACTTCTTCAGAAAAGTCGCTTGAAAGTCAAACGGATCAAACGTTTTGTAAATACTTTGATATGTACTGTTAAGGCATATTGAAAGTGAGTCAGTAAAATCTTGTGAATTGTGTACATGGCAGCAAGCTTAGTGCAGATACACTGCCAAGGTTAGATGACGTGTAATAAAGTAAAGCATAGTAAAGTGTGTCAGTTATGACGAGGAGAGTAACAGGGGACAGAAAGACAGAGCTGGAGAGGCAAGAGAGCAGGAAGAAGGGTGACGGACGAGTAAGAGAGAACTGCTGTGGGATCAGCTGTAGTATTTCAATATGATTTTCTCTCAAAAACAGCTACATCTTTTAGCACATGATTTTCAAGGGCATTTGTCAATCATTATCTTATCTTTTTCGAGGGAGATCTTCACTGGGAAGGAAAAGTGCATACAAGAGGAAAGAGAGCGAGTGTGAGTGGAGGAAGAATTGGTGGGAGTATGAGATGAGCATTTTGTCTTTCCATATTTTATTTTAGGACGATCCTTTGCTACTCCATTTTTCTACTTTTCTTCTCTTTCCATGAGCTTAAGGTTTCCACTAAAACAAAATAGTATTTTTCAGCCGAAGCCACGTATGATTTCATTACATGAAAATACAAGCCATTTTTATTTTAGTCAATTACTACACGAGTTTTTATCCTCCCGGGAAATTTTTCCCCTTGAATTTTTCTCCCAGTTTATTTGTGTCTGGAAATAAATTCCAAGCATTTTCGCCAACTTTTGCTATCTTAGGAAATCGTCGGCTAAAGTGCAAACGGGGCAACACGCAGAAATCGCTTAAACGGGAATGAACATACGCTACCATGTATAGCGGTGTCTGCTTATAGCCCCTTTTGCACTTTAGCCGACGAAATAATCCCTTGACTTTTGTACGTGTGTACATAAAAACTACGGAAAAAGCCTATCTTTCAGCATGGACAAAGCATACGAAAAGTATAGAGATATTATGGTAAAAAGGACAGGCAAACCTTCTAGGGTAAAATTAGTCCAACAAAAGTGAAACCCTGGGTTTTTCCCTGCGCATTTATAAATCGAAATTTATTGTATATAGACAAGTAAATAGGAAAACTTTTGTAGGGTTTATTGAATTCCCTTGAATCTTTCCCCTCGCAATATAGGAATTTAGCATGAATTTTACACCATCTCATTTCTATTGAAACTTATTTCTCTTTCAGTTCTTGCTTTATTTCTTTTTCCTGTACACGAAACTTTCTCACCACTCTAATTAGAGTAGCTTGCTGGGAAAGAGATGTTGAAGGTGAAAGTGATATTTTCTCCATGTATTTAAACATAATTTAAGTGCATAATAATTTTTTTGTAGTGATAAAAAACCTTTCTTATTACATTTATTTACTTTGTTTTTGTGTGTGATGCAGTTCCTCCGATGCTTTATGTCCCTCACCGGCGGTTGGAAGCTCCGTACGGATCCCAAGTGACTCTTGAGTGCACCACGGAAGCTCATCCCAATTCGCTGAATTACTGGACATGAGATGACTCGAACATGATTCACGACATCACGACAGTAGGAAGTGTCGGACGGAGAATGTCGTGGGCAGTCCTTCCTACAAAACTCATATGAAACTCACCATTTTCGATGTCCAGGAAAAAGACTTTGGCACTTACAAGTGTCTTGCTAAGAACCCGAGGGGGGACACTGATGGAGCTATTAAACTCTGCCGTATTGTTGAATAAGAAATTCTTGATTTTTCCACATAAAAATTCTAACAACTGATTTCGTGTAAATGTTTAGGAAATATTTATGTCGGTATTTTAATGGAATGATTGATTTGTATAAGAATGGACATTTTTCGATTGGAATTTCATGCAGCGCCCTCCTCTACAATGACAAGTACCCCTCCAAACACAACGACAAATCCTGTTAAAAACACGAAAGGTAAGGGTAACCCAAGATTTTAATACGCTTTACGATTCTGAAAAATATGGAGACAAAATTTACAATTTTTGTCACAATACTGAAGCTAAAATTTCCAACTTTTATTAAACATAATACAGGCTTAGTTCACAAAATTCTAAATTCACTCGAAAATCAAAAAATATCATTTTCACAAAAAACACATGTATCCATAAAACTAAATTTTTTGACATAATCTTTCTCGTCAAAATGACACCACAATTTTTCCATCAAAATTACAAAACTATTTCCTACCAAAATAAAAAAAAACAAATTATTATGCTTCAAAATAATAAAATGGGAAACTCCCCGCAAAAAAAATCCCAAAATAATCACTCATTTCTTAACTTTTAGCTAAACAAAGGAAAAACCTATGCCCCATTATCTTTTGTGTGCAATTCGCAACTAATATGATACGAGAGAGAAAGTGGGAGTAAGGAATTGTAGTCGTTGTAAAAAATACTAGCAAACCTTAGGCAGCAAAATATGATCCTTCGCATGATAATATAATGCTACAAAAATATATGATACTATCATGCTACTAATATTATGTGTGTGCATCAATAAATGTGCACGCTATGGATTGACAGGGTCGAGTTATCAGTCCAGTTTGAGCACAAACTCGGTAAACAATTAGGAGCACAAACGAAAGGAGAACAAGAGTCTGTTCGTGTGGTCGCGCCAAAGTCAAACCGGTGAGATTTTAATTATCCACCTACTTTCCTTAATTCCTACCGAGTTACTCATGTCATATCATTCTGTCCCAATTTCAACCCAAAAACCACATTCATCTCTCCCTTTCTTACAAAACACACACACGTCCTCACAGTTCTCTATTGAGGTGGCAGTGCTAGACACAAAGACACATGTCCGTCATCTCGTTTATAGCGTAAGAGTTCTTGGGCTTCATGAATCTCACATTTGAGCTATGTAAGCATATATTAACGGATGGCTTACCCTCCAACAAGTAACAATATATCTTTACACTTAATACACTCACTTTCTCCCTTGTAAATCAATCTAAGCTCTTGGTCCCTAAAATTTATCCATTTAGCGAAAATGTAATTAAAACTCACTTTGGTCCTATTTCCCAAATATGATCAATGATGAGCATACAAAAATGTGAAAAACTATGAAATTGGAGAAAAATCATTGGAACAAATAATTTAATTTTGCGGATTACTTTGGAGTAAACAGAGCTTTATTTTGAATCTAAGAGTATTCTTTCAGCCACTTTGATTATATCTATTGCTGCATGCATAGTATACAGCATTTTTTTTCATTATTTTTATGATTTCATTCCACAGATTTTTTTCTTTGATGAAGTTTTTACTGTGTATGTACTTTGAAAATCTGGCTGGACAATCAACAATATTAAACAGGAGAGTAATATAATAATAAATAATATTAATTTATTTAGGGTGGATTCATTGGCCTAGGCCCTTTCAACCACAGATGCATTAACATATGTAACTGTTAGAGTACACTTTAGTATAAGCACAGATGATTGCAGTTAATAAGTAAATAATAAGAACACGTTAAAATTAAAAAACTTGCACAGCTGTCCACTTTTACATTCATTAAAACATAAAATATAATAAAAAAAAAATTCAACATTTTAGTCAACATATAATAGTTCATTCATCCAAATTCATCATGTCTTTGTAAAAAGTCCTCAGTTTAGAAGAATATAGCACCAATAATAATATATATTTTTGTATTCTTAAATGGGTTAAACCTCTGTAAATATTGATGTAATTTTGTCTTCTGTATTTATTAAATAGGAGAATCGTTAGCAGGTGAAGACTCGGATTTTGAGCAGTGACTTTTCTCCCTCCGTCATGGAAATCAGCGCTCGAATGTTTCTCATCTTCACCACTTGCTCACCGTCCTTTGCCTAAAAAATACACATCAAAATAATTTATTTGAATGCCAAGGAAGAAATGAGTTTATAAAAAGGAGAAACTACTTGAGCGGATTTCCTAAAGTCGTGAGTTGTCCAATGATCCCCATCCATAAATTTCTCGATTTCCAGTTGGCCCTTGCGAGTAAAACGAGGGAGGAAAGCGCCAGTAAAAGAATTTCCCTCTGCTCGTACCCTGAAGGCAATGATGAAGCACAAATCCGTGGAGGAAATTTCAAGTGAGAACAATCGTTCCAAGTCCCTGCTTTCATTTTAAATGGGTAAATAATTATTATGGCACTTCACGTAAGGTGAATCTCTCCCCTAAATTAGCATGTTTATTATTGAGCAAGAAAGAAAATAAATAAATTACTGACGTGTCGCTCGATGTGAAGCATGTAACTCCCCTGCAAGGCCGAACTTCAGTAGGGATGAAGCTATGGTGCCCACTTGTGCCGAAAATCTCGTCCCGGAGCGACACATTTAAAAGGTTCACTGGATTTATGGGACAGAAAATAATTACTCGGAAATGAGTGGTCCAAATGTTGGGCAGTGTAACCGAAACTCGTACACTTACCAATTTCAACGGTACAAGACATTTTTTTGTCCCACTGCGAAAGTAGCTCTGGCCATTTTATCAAGCTGCTTGATATTTTTTCAAGGGCTTGCTCAACGTTTGATGACATGTTTTTAGATCCACTACTCACAGATTCGTTAGCAGATGGGTCAGTCATTTCCAAAACATCAACTTGAACAATAGCACGGGGCCCCACTGTCTTCACTTCACATCTGACGAGAAATTGTCCCGTAGTGATGAAAATATCAGCCGGTTCTTTGCTCTGGAATTTCTGCAATAAATTGAACTTGAGTAATAATTGCTCCTTGAAAATTAAGAGTAATAAAACATAATCATTGGATTTCAAATGTTCTTCCAACTTGATAAAAATCCGGTGTGGGCGCCTTGAGCATCTGTTTACTGTGTAAGGCTAGATCAGTGGGGACATCCTGTGGAATGAATCCAATGTGGAAATATATTTCTCCACTGGGAGTGTTAAGACAGTTAAGAGCCAATCGCAACAAGCTACTGATGGAGAAGGAGCATAAAAAATGGCACCAGTTCCTGAAATACAGGCAGTAAATCATCCAAATTGCCAACCAGAGTAAAGAACTTGAAGAGGTATCAGCAATTGGTTAATATTCCAATTATAATTTTAATAAAAAGCTTCAAGAAATATTTAGATTTAAATCTGCAGTAGATTTCCATTAAATTTCATCAAACCGTCCTCCCCAAAATGTCACTTTCAAAGTAGCCACCACAGAGTTACTTTCTTGCATTTAAATTTCGAAGGTCAAGTCTACATTTTCTAAGGATTTTTAAACTGTAAACGTTTATCCACAAAAGAGAAAACTGTGGTGAAAACAGCTCATTTTTACAAAAATTTTCAAAAATCCCCTAAGTTCTACCACCCTTAACCAGCGGAATCTGAATCTTTGAATACCCAATGTGAAAAATGCTTGAACAAATAAGTACGACGAGCTCCTTAAAACTTACCCTGAACCCTCAAAAACCTCACTGCAATGTACATCGACGACAGATGGTCCAGTCATTTTAGTTCCAAACCAGAAATAGAAATTGGGATCCGTGAGGGCATAATTTAAATGGTTTGCTGAAATAATCCAAACAATTTTTCTAAATGAAAGAATAGGGCTTTTGAATTTTTTGTCAATTTAAGGAACAAACCTACACAATTTTAGCACGCACGATGTATCGTCTTTTCCCGAGATAGGATTGGAATTCGAAATGGTCTCAAGATTCTTTCCCCCAAGAGAAGCTCCGTCTTTGACCAAACTTTTCGTTCTCATTTCATTGAACTTTCCCTTCAGCCAATTCTGCTCTTCCGCCCAGGTTTTACTTCGGATCTCCACACTTTGAAAATCGACACGTAATTCATCTTCCGATGATTCCTCCTTTTCTTCAGAATTAACAATCGAGTTCGGACTGGAGTTTTGGCTCGCGCTCGTAGTGTCATCCTCCAAGCGCCGTTCAATGTCCGTTAATTTCTCATTGGTTCTGTTAACCTTGAGCTGAATAACTTCAATTACTTCCCTCAAAGACTTAGCCTCGTTCAAAGCAAAGGAATGTTGTTGAGTCGAGGAGGATCGAATGCTTTGGAGCTCCTTCCACAGAATTTCATTTTGAACTTCCAGTCGATTCAGTTTTCTTGACATTCCATCCAACCGAATTTCGATTCTCTTCAGAATTACCTCCCTGAAAAATTAATCCAATCTATAGAAATATGTTTGAGAGCGATATTGAAAATATTTGTTTTTAAATGGATTTAGATTGAAATCCGCGGAGGCTCACATTGAATTTGAACTCATTTTCTTCGTAGGTTAAATAAACCGCAGGGCTGTGCTGGCAAATGGAGAATTTGAAAAATTATACTTAACTTCGAATTGTTTGAGGATTTATGAAAAATTGTGTTTATTGCAAGAGGAATATCAAAAGTGAATAGGTACGAGCAACTTAAGTAACTGACAGGCCGAGCTGCAGTAGTTGGGAGAAATGCTCAAGAAATTATATCGATAATTAGGTAAGAAAAGTAGGATTTTGTCCCTGTCCACATTTTCTTAAGGTTAATTCATTTGCATTTTATGTAGAATGGCCACTCTCTACAAACTAAGCTTTTGCCTTGAATCTTGGAAATAAGGTTCGCTCCAACAAAATCAATTGCCATAGCAGTGCTTCTTACAAGTACAATAGTATTAGTGTTTACTTTCAGGTTGAATTAGATTTACAATATATTAAAATGATTCCAGGAGTCAATTAGGTACACAACTTTTTTATATTCGCCTGACCACAGTTTCCCTTTTGTATTTAAGGTGCTCAATAGCTCTGCGTGTACAAACTGTATTATGCTCTCCGACACTCTCCGTAGGTATTCATACTCGACTCCTCCTATTTTCTTCTTGGAAGGGTCCTCCCATAAAAATTGGTAGTGAGGAAAAAACCAATGTTGCTATTGTTTTGGAATGAATTTCTTATTCCTCGTCAATAAATAAAATTATACTCCAACCTCTACCTGTTAAGGTCTGTCAGAGTTGTGAACCATCTTAACCTTTATTAGTTCAGTTCATTTACAAAGTTCATCAACCTTTGACACTATTGATGTCTAACTCATGTTCTCTGGGGCCGTCATTGTAAACTCACGGAAGCGGTCATATGTCTGAGCGGTAAGGGGAAAAACCCATTGGGAAAACACCCTTTCCTTTATTTCCAGCTACAAACCACCCCGGGATTCGAACCCGCGACTCAGACGACACTCGTAAACGAGTCCTTAGCCACTTCGCTGTTAGGCGCCAACCCATTAATTTCAATAGTCGAATTTTAGCGAGTCAAAGACGATTGAATGTCGTAGAGCGCTTTCCTCAGAATTTCCTTTTGTACTCCCAATCGCTCCAGTTTTTTGACATTCCATCCAACCGAGCTCTGATTCGTTCCAGAACGCCAAACCACATTCATTCCTTGTTTGGGGTTTTACTTATATGACTTAAACCCCAAACCAATACCTTAGATTTATTATCCAAGCTAATGTTTGGTTTGGGGATTCAAATCCCCCAGCCACATTTATTTCTTAGACATTGTTTGGACCTCTTTGCCCTTGCATTGCGGACCATAATAATGTTAACAAATTTTTTTAAATAAATTTCTCCTGTAACAAAATTTTGCATAAAATTTGAGGGTAAGCACCAGAATCATCTACCAATGAAACCATTCACAGGAACCCTAGGGTGAAAAATGCCCATTTTTGAAGCTATGGCACTGCCTATAAGCGCATTCCGTGAAGTTCTTGGTCGGTACGAAACAATCTCCATATTTTTCTGATATTTTTTCAATTTTTACATTTGCAATACCATCGTATACATTTTGCTCCCACCCTGCAGTTGTGAACTTGTGTCCCCGTTTAATCCATGTTTAAGAAATTTCCATTAGTCCCTTCTGTGGCCATTAGGTTGGGGCTGGGGCAAAATAATTTTCCAAAAAGTTGCATTCGGATAAAAGACATTGGAAAATTCTATTAAAGATGTAAAATGCAGGATTTCATCTTTTCCAATTTTGAAGTTCCGTTTTAAATCGATTTGGCAGTAGTGTGCTGGGTGAAATTAATTTTTTTTAAATTAATTCCAGACCGGGATTACTTTTTCTTTTGGCAAATTGTTTATTTTCAATCCTCTTTTTGTTGTTTTTGGTATTAAAACCCCTAACCGTCCGTACGTCGGGTTAGGGGAATATTATTAACATCCGTTCCCCTAACTACCCTAAGTGCATATCATCTGGTCAGAGCTGCGATCATGGTCAGGTAAAACTCGTGTCTTTCAAGTCATGGTCAAGTTCGGGTCATGGTCAGGTTGATCT
>JAQFXU010003591.1:0-15806 GCA_034693705.1 Spatulosminthurus flaviceps
GCGGCAAAAAAATATTAGGAGAACCGCGCGGCAAAAAAAGGGGAATCGAGCGCCAAAAAAATATTAGGGGAACCGAGTGGGACAAAAATAATACGGGAACCGAGCGGCAAAAAATATTTACGAAATAATTATGAAGCGTTGACCTTACATTTAACAGGCATAAATATTTTATCCAAAAATGTTTTGTCCATGAAAAAAATTTAGCAAACCTTTTCCAGGCTACATAGCATTGATTCGTCAAAATGTATTTTGCCTAAATTGTTTCAGGTGAAAATTCAATCAAATTTTCAGCTCAGACTTACCATTTTTTTTACTTTACCATAGAAATTTATCATTCAAATTTTTCCTTACTAGACGATTTAATTGGTAGTCGAAGCCAACGTCAGCTTATTTGACTAAAATTATTTCAGATAATTCAACATAAAAATAAAATTCTCCGACAGGACCACTCATATAATTACCATAGCTGAGTGATAACTTATTATTATTCGTGGTCCTCAGGATAATTATAACTAAACATCAGGCTCGAGACACGAGCCCTTGTCTAATCTCTAATTCTTGTCGACATGTCCGAAAATTATGCGAATGATTAGGATTTTCACTTCACAAAGACACATCATTGACAATGTAAAGGAAATGTACAAAAAATCAGTTTTAGAGAATTCAGATCTAACAAAACCCCTTGGGGGACTTTCATTTGAACTGCTAGTTTTGAAAATAATTAAAATAAATTTAATTATTAAAATTGATATTTTAATCATGGGTCGAAATAATTTCACGAAAGAATGAAAGGTTTCTATTATTGCAAGTTTCCTAATCATTTTAAAATTATTATTTCAACTTGTAGAACCACGTTTTTAAAGGAGAAAATGATTTTGGGTTTGTCTGAAAAAAGAGAATTTTTGGGCTAGGAGCCTAAAAATGAAAAAAACCTGTGGCATTTCCATTGGTAAATCTGAGCACTGGGTAAGTCCAATAGTCCAAATGAGTGCTTCTTTTAAGCATCTAAGTTTTTGACGCAAATGCAGTCTTCATTTCCTTTTCCCGAATGCCCCAAATACGGTATTTCGGATACTTCCAGGGAAATCGAGAGACGACATTTTGGACCAAACTGGTTTACCCAGAACCTTTCATTCCAAATAGTTTCAACTAAATTTTATTCCAGCCAAAAAATTTTAGCCCAATACGTTTTCCACTAATAATATTTCATCCAAAATTGTTTCCTGGAAAATAATTTTTCTTTCCAACCTTTTTCTTGGATGTATTATTTTAACCATACGCACCCACAATTTATTCCGGGAAAACCAATTTACCAAAATAATTTCAGCCTAAATAAATTTTCACAAATTGTTTTCCTCCAAATATGTTCAACCAGACCTTTTCAACCAAAAGGGAAAAATTATCTTTTCAGTCAAAATAATTTGAGCCAATTTTTATTCCAGTCAAAACATTTTTACCAAATTTTTTCAGTTCTAATGATTTAGGGTTACTTTTTCCGATATGTGAATGCGAAAAACCTTTTCTTCTGGGAATGTAAACTATAAAGTGCCATAACTTCATAACGTTTTCGCTTCATATAAGTTCCTCAGTCAAACTACATACATTTGTGTGCATATCCAGAGGGAAAGGGTAGATGGCGTAGAAATATCAAAGATGGCCATACTTTGTCCTTCATCCCGCTAAAAACAAGGAAATTAGAAAGAAAACATCCACTTTAAATAATATTTTTGAACAAAAATTTTTTTTTATTGAACTTAGTCAAAATAAGATTTAGGTACATGTATGACACTTAGCCACTTGTATTTTCATCTTCAGGCAAGATGTTTCATTTTTGTTAAACTCATCCTTAAAATGCTGAGTTTACTCTTCCAGTCGTTTTCACATCATTTTTGTTTTAAAAGAAACACCAATGCGGCTACAAAACGTTCCCGATAAGACGAGATCCTTAATCACCGTATCCATGGGTCCACTGTGAACGATTATGAAAACCTTTTTAGTACTCCCTTACTAAATTCTCAATTGTAGAATAGAATACACTTTAGCGTCCGTGCAAAAACTGATGGGAGACCAGATTTATTGTACTGAATCAGGAATTAGCACGTAAAATAAAGTCAAAATGAAAGTAAATGAAATGAAAATCAAGTTCCTTTTTCATGGCATTTAAAATTCTACATATAGCTATGTATACGTTTTTGAAAGTGAGGAGGAGAGTTCTCATTTTCTCAGAGGAGTTGTCCTGAAATACCTTCTCCGGGTCTTGTAAACGTTTAGCTCATTAGCTGTATTGGTTCAGTAAGAACTATCCAGGAAATAATTTCACTGTCATGTTAAAAAGGTCACGTGATTTCTTAACCGTACATACTTGAAACATAAAATTTACCGTAAAATTTTAATAATCCTCCCGCTGTGAGGGAATTACTTTTGCTACATTATATATTTAGTTAACGTCGTTTTATAAACATTTTACTCCGACAGCCCAATGATAATATGTATAGAATAACTATCCAAATGAATTTATAGAATAACTATCCAAATGAATTTTTTTATAGTTACCCCACGTTATTGAGATAATTTTAGTTCAACGTGCATTATCGGTCGGTGAAGGATTTCTTCACATAAAACCTTTACAAAACGAGGTAAGTTTGTCATCATGAAAATAGTAATAATTACAATAGTAATAAATAAAATAGTAATAAAACATTTTCAATTACTCACAAGGCAAGTTCCAATCGTGTAATCCCTGAGCCCCAAATTTTTTTTCAAAATATTTTAGAACTCCTCCCTACTAAATACTACTCTAATACGTACCTTCCGCCTGTAAATCGCACTTTAATTTTTTTTAAATTCTCGAAATTTTGAAATTTTATTCGAAATTCAAAAATTTAAATGTGTAAAATAGATAATAATAGTGTTAAAAACTGGAAGATGTGAATGATTAAACAAAATCTTAAAACCGCGAATTATATAAGATTTCAGAATTGCTAGGAATCATTGCAATTGGCTGAGTGGTTCAAAAGTTACAGTAAATCAAAGTTTAGGGGCTCCAATTGGGGATAAAATATCGTATTTTGCATGTATTTAAACGGAATCTTCACCAATTATTTGCTCAAAAACTGAGGCTCACACAGATATATGGTAGCTACCGTTGAAAAGCTCTTGCCGAGACCTTTTGAATGACATATACCTCATGAAAACCTCCGAGTGTTTCACTTGGGGGGTCCCCATTGTAAATGATGTTGGTGGAAGTATTTTAATTGGAATCGGATTCGATAAAAATAGCCGCATTTCAATCGGATTTCAAAACTATACGAATTAAAGTATCCGATGCCAAGGTATTTATTTGTAGGAATAGCCGCCGCTTACTTTGAGCAAACGTTGATTTTTTTGCCGTTCGGTTGCCCTCCAATTTTTTTGCTGTTTGGGCATTAAAATTTTTGAATTTCAAATAAAATTTCAAAATTTCGAGAATTTAAAAAAATTAAAAGCGCGATTTGTAGGCGGAACGGCGGAAGGTATGTATCGGAGTAGTAGTAGGGGGTGTTCTAGGATATTTTGAAAAAAATGGGGGTTGAGAGGAACTTGCCTTGTGAGTAATTGATTTTGTTTGGAAACTGCACTTCTATAAACAAGTAATTTATACGTTTAACAATTATTAGTTATATTAATGGTTTGTTTCAATAATGCCGTAAAATTAAAATGTCTTGTTGTGGTAAGAAAGTTTGGTAAAGCGGACAATTTTTCTCACCGTATCTTGCATAAGTAACACGTAAGCATGTATTTTTTACATGGATTTAATACGTTAGAAATTCGTTAATAAGTTAGGAGGGCCTATATGAGACCACAAAATATGGCAAAATTTTGGAACGCTCTTTAAACGAAAATACTTTGTCCCGGTAATTCCTCCAGCGGAAGAATCTAGGCGACTGGATTTTTTACATCTTTTCTATATCCTTTTATATATACATATATCAATCCGTTTTAAGCTATATTATTTGGACTACAATATTACGACGTTTTAGAAATTTTAACCTACTCTCTCTAACTTCCTGGGTATGTAAATGTGAAGATGAACATGCCCCGTAAAAATGAAAATTATTATGCAACGATTCCAGTGGCTTGAAATACTTTTATTTTTCAAATCCACAAGCCAATAATTGCAATAAATCAGAATGATTTTCCCTTAATACCGATGAGCTAATCTAGAAAATTTATGGATTTATGGTAGCGGAAAATAATTATTATTCAGGTAGTTTGACTTGAGTGATAATGTAAGAATGTGACATTCATTACGGAACCGTTTAAAATTCGGCACAAGTATAAAGTATAATATTCACTGTCAACAATAATTATACCATGCAGTTATTGAAAACCTGTTTTTTATGTCGGTGATGACCCTCTGAGTGAGAGCCATATAATAACATTAAGAATTTTTTGAAGGTACGTATATTTACATGAGAGTTCAATACCGCACACCGCCGCATGTAAATACTACAGGAGCTTTACGAACTCCTACTACCTTGTTCAACAAAAAATCTTGTCAGAAGCATCCATATTTATGAAAGTATTAGTTTCATTACCTTCATTTGCAGTATAATAGTGAAGTCAGTGCACAGTATATACATATGCCTCGCTCTCAGAATAGTGGACAATTATTACGAGACCTTTAAAAATGTATGGTGGTAAAGGATGCTGTCATATACACATCGTACATAACTTTCACTTTGCTCTTGGCCCTGCTACACTTAATCTTGATGATTTCATGTCGGCCTCTTTAAGGTGTATACAATGTACCTCGACTCTATCATCACTTTACTACACATTAGCATGTCAATACTAAATTTTGTAATAGTTATATACCTTCCATTGTCATTACATTTTCCTAACTGTCATCTTTGATGGTAAACTAGCCGCTGGGCAGTTATTATTCTTGTTTAAATTGTCATGTGTGAATTCTTTACCCTGAAATGTTCCTACTCCGAAGGTTCCAAACATGCATTTTAATTCTCAAACGTTCTCGTGCATTTCATCACATATTCTGGCCATTCCCCATTCCAATCTAAAATTTAAAAAAAATATTGTCCGGAGTTTTTGTATAGAAAATATTTTTACTGGTCGCGTTCACTTACTTGTGAATAGTAAAATTTTTTCCTAGCCTGACATAATTTGAAGTATTAATTGAAAAATTAATGTACAATTAATTGAAGGGACATATGAAAAACTTGTGGATATTTTGAAATGTATTTGATTTGACTGCATGAGAATATCTATGCTTCATAGCATATATAGAGAGGGCTGGAGGGTGTCCATCAATTTTAATAGTAATAGTTGTCGCATACAACAATGTCAACAAGATCCTAATAAGACACATGGTGATGATGGCTCAAGTAAAATGCAAACTTAAGAAATTAATAATGTCTCGACTGCACATCCGCCAGAAGGATCTTTCCAAAGACCTAGTTTAAGCAAACTATAGAAAATCAGAATGGTAATTGAAAGCCTCCAAGGGCATGTGTGAATCATTCCTACATTGTTTGTAGCCGGTGCGATGCTAAATGCATGTTAACAAGTCAATAAGCCAGATGTAATAATATTCAGTTATGTTCGAATGTCACTACCAGAGAACACACGCTTTAACGATTTTTATTGAAATTCATGGGAGTCGATAGTAATTGCCTTTTTCTATACGATCTCGCACCGCATGTAGGCCCAATAACAAGCAATCATTAAAAAATACCAGAGAAATATGAAATAATAAGTGCTTTATGATTTATAGACATAGCTTATACTTGAGATTGGGAACTGCATTACAAGAATGTTATGATATAATGGTATGACCTACATTTCCACGTGAGTCATACAATAAGCAATAAGTATAGCAAAATGGGATATAGATCCAGTAGCGAACAAATAGGTGTTGCACTACTGTGGATAAAAATAATCTCAAGTGAACTTGCCATGTCACTTTTAAGGTTAGAACTCTTATGACTTGTACACCTTCCCATCATCTTTACATATGCCCCTGTGTTATACTGTAAAAATCAACGATTAAGAGACTAATTAAAATGCAAATGGATACCTCTTGGCTGCCATAATCAATTTAACAAAATCCTCGAGTAATTCCCCCATAAATGTTTATTATTATACCTCTACATAGATTAGTATAGTATCTAGTATCCTTTCCTCCAAGCCGTCATAAAAAAGGAGAAGCAGATTTGTACTGAAAAATATTAATATTGTTTATGCATGATCAACATAATTAATGTCATGGTGGAGTCCACCGTCCACCCATCCACCAGTCTCCATTGGGATCCGTTCAAATACGTCGCAATGGGTCCAACGATTAAAAGAACTAGAATGATCTTCTCCTTAAATTCATAATATCTTGCCTATACTGGACACTGCGGAATCCCGTTAATAGATTAAGACCGTTACCGTTGAAAGTACATACATATTATGAAACTCGGAAAGTTGAGAAATGTAATTAGTAATATAATTTGAATATAAAATTTTAGAAAAAAATTCAAAGTTTGTAATGAAGCTATGAAGGTAAATAAAATATTAGACAGAATGTGACCTTTCCGCCCACCCGTCATTTATTAACGATGGATGATTTATTTCGGAACTAAAAAAATAATATTTTGCTCATGGTAAGTATATATACTTATTACGCTCTATCCCCGCCCATAACTCCTTGTTGAGGAGTATCAAGTACACAGGGTGGCCTGAACTTTGATCTCCGGTCACTTTCATTTTCCTGTAGAATAATTATAATTTTATTATAGTGGGTTATGATTAGTAGAAATGACCAAAGCCGCAAGAGTCTCTATATAGGCCAGAAAATTGTTAAAGAAAATTGAAGCCAAGGGAAGTAGGACATTTACCTCTACTTTTGAAGAACAACAAGAAAGAATGTACAGTTTGTGAAGTGCAAATGTTAAAATTGCAAATGATTGCTATTTTATTAGTACTAGCCCTGTATCCTTTTATAATAACTTCCACATACAATTTTATATAATTACGCCTTTACTAATACTCCCATATATTCCTCACTACAGTTACCTATGTAGTGTACACAATCCAATCCCATGGTAACTTATGTAACGGAATGGATTCTGTCATTGACACTTTATTGGGCATCAAAGCATGTTTCATATTGTATAACTCTACACAATAAATCGAAACTACCAATTGGGTCTTCAGAATGGAAATGTTATTCATGCTATAGAGAGAGATTCTTCAAGCAGGTGTGGTATACTTGTATTTTTGCATTCCACAATCATAATAACTTAAAGTTAGGCTTGTCGCGGTTAAAATAACTATACATATATACATAGGTATACACTCTATAGTCATAAGCATATTGTTGTCTCGCCAAAAATATAGGTATGTACCTTTAAAAATCACGTATGTATGTGCATAGATTTTTTCATAGGTTTACTCCCTCCATAGATTCCCTTATATATATACGATATAGGGTAGTAATTGTGTGAGATAATTTTGTAACAATTATCATTGGGAGGACCAAACAATAAGAAAAACCAACATTAATGAGCCACGGGACTAGAGTATTTTTTCGATTAATCAAATTATGGTTCTGGGCGATCTTTATATACACGAGCCTTTTAAGATCGTTGTAACAAATAATGGATTTATTGCTGCGGGTATGCATATTTTGCTACTCTGAGGTACAGATTGGCAATGGAAAATGTAAGCAGAAGGGTGCAAAGACTGTTCTTTCAAATTAATTATATTTGAAGGCAATTCTGGGAATTTTGGCCGAACAATAACGTTTGAGTGCTTCTCAGATGTGCTCGAAGGCTTGCGAGTTTTTCAGATAATAATAAGCTTGTCAATGCCGTAGTGGAAGGAATTTATACATGCTCCGGCCGGACATAAGCTCCCTCCACAAAAAGATACACATGGATTTATTGGCTATAATATTTTAGTTATTATGAACGAACTTTGCAAGAACTCAATATAGATTAATAATGGAGGTAAGTAATATACATTAAAAACATTATATACAAGGGGTACTATGGGATTTTTGAAGTGCAGGTGTGGTGAAAGCTTATGCACTGACTCTGAATTCTGAATTGCATAGTAGAAAAATCTTATAAGAGAGTAAGTAGCTGAAGTGCAAGTGGAGGTAAACTATTGAAAAGATCTACTCCTAGGATATGGCATTTAGCTTACTTAGTTAACAAAAGCTGCAAATAATTATTACGATGGTGTATTTGATCCTGTAATGGACAAAGGACGACAGTAGTGATAGGCAGGCGTTTGAATCATCGTCAGAGTACCTTGTAATAGTTAAAGGTTTGGTTGGGCACGCTTGTTGTTTATAATAAGATGGAAAAAATTCATATTGAGCTGTTGTGTGAGTGAGGCTTGGGAGCAGGACAATGAAAGTGAAAAAGAACGTCCTGTTTGAGGCACATTGTAATAATTATTGTAATTCTACTTTGAGATAAACAAGTTATATAGTGTTTGAGGGTAACAGACAAATATGATCAGCACTAAAACCCACGATCTTTTATCAATAGCTGCTAAGTGTCAAAGTGAGAACCAAGCTTCAACAACGCCAATTTTTTAGATCCTGCCAAAAGACGGAGCAGGTAATTTATTTACATAGTGTACCTACAAGGAAATCCTACTTGTAAGTACGTGATATTTTTTTAACAACACCATCAAAATAAATTTTTTATTTAAAAAATTCTTTTGTCAAGCAGTTCCCAGATTCTCAGAGTCTACAATCTACTTCATGCGACTACTACGTGTGTATTTTTTATTGAATGATACAGGCTCCAGGGAATTTTGTGAGGATTCTGAAAAGGCCAAAAACAACGTCGTATATGTTCTGAATTAAATTCACCAGTGAATTTAGTTGGAAGAAATAATTGTTGGAGCTGTAAGCGTCAAGATTCATCTGTCGCCGTATCTTTGTTGAATATTTAAGTTCCGGTGATTTGAAACAGTGGAGGAAAACCAGTTCATTTTGTGTTGGTTTGGATGAATAGAAGCAATTGAGTGACGGATTTAAAATTGAAAAGTTACCCACCATGTTTGACATGAGGGGCAATGTGATTTTCAGTAGCTTTATTTACACAATAGTTTTATCAAATTTAAGTCAGTTAGCTTGGAATCTGCCCCAGCCTTTATTGGGGGATGAGTTTCCAGTACCTCCATTTCCGTTCCATCACTCGGGGGACTGGAGCTTAGAAAATCTTTCTGGAGGTTCAGGCTTATCAGATGAGCATATTTTCTTTGAACACACTAATGGGAGAAATAAAGAGACGAGGGATATCCACGGCAGAGCTCCAGAGATGAGACTGTGTTCTATATTTCAACCATTCGTAGATTCTCGCAATATACTTTGCCGACATGTACTTCCACCAAGACCATTTCCATCAGAGGAAACTCATGACCGACAGTTTCCGAATCCGCGTTATAATCACAGATTTGATGAAACGTTACTGGAGTCTAATAATATCATACCTCAGCATGATCATCATGGACATGGTACTGAATTAGAGCCTTTTGAAGACCCGGGGAACTCAAGAATAGATAATTTGTACCATCCCTCACAAATACCTTTGGATGAGAATGGTAATGAAGACGAGACGAAAATTCTTAGAAGTAAAACTATGATAATTGTCCCTGAGAGGACGTGTCCTCCCGGTAAAAGGAAAGACAGCCGGGGCTACTGCAGAACCGTGTATCGTTTCCAACCCTACACAAATCCACCACCTAGACCAGGCCCAGTCAGATTCTACTATAGGAGGTTCGTTGCAGTTCCTACGCTTCACTTTATTTTGTCATGAGGTAAATCTGAAAAATGTTCCGTATATTTTTGACAATGTAACAGGACTGGGTTTTTGCAAGGATAAAATTGGAATTAGTGATGGTATACTGAGCAAGGGGTCGTGAGTCAGGACGACACGAATTTTTACCACTTAAATGTACCATGAAGTATTTAAATTAATAATATTTTTTTGTTAAACTTAGCCCGAATTAAATTATTAAATATATTATATTCTACTAGTAATTTATTTCTGGTAGTTATACAGACCCTACCTCCTTACAATAATGTCATACTAGCCCAGGGAGAGCCCACTTCGTGGGCGAGCCTAAATCAAGCCCGCTCTGAGTGTGATTTAAGCTAATCAGGCGGATTCTGTCAGCTTGCGCTTATTGGCTCGCTGCCAGAGCCCGGTACAAAGTAGGAGGGGAATGGTGTTTAAAAATGTTGCTTCATCTTCAAATTATGTTATAGGATTAACTTACGTATTGAAAATCAGCGTTGTTATTATGGCTAAAAAGTTTTACCTTATACCCACGTTTCTAAAATACTAGCAACTCCAACGGTCGTAGGTTTACAGCGGCTGAGAATGTGAACTTGCAACAGCATACATCCACAAAGGACGATATGAATTCACATCATTATTTCGCGAAATTATACTAATTAATTTGCATAACAGTCGAAATTCGAAAACAAGCGCTGGATGTGGAAACATTTGTTACAAATGTTTTTATTATGAAACGATTTATCGAAGACATATACAGGCAAACACAAAAACATGATAAAACTGCCTGGATACGTACTCACAATAATATTAATAGCGAATGACACGAACTAGAAATATATCTTGTCTATTTATCACGCACCAAAGTAAAATGAAACTAAAACTTCTCGATTATCGACCTAGACTGCAGGTTTACTGTCAGCAAAAAACTGCTTCTCTTGTGACTTAGCTTCTGCAAAATCACGGAATTTAATTTCATGACACAGCATAATTGCACACACAACGGATTGACCATAACTTTGTTCAAACTGACAATGGGCTTGCCCGGGACAGAATCTCTAATAACGAACTGTACAGGAATACAGACTGGACCAAACGAACTTTTAGTAAACGTATTTCGATTAGGAATAAAATAGTTATTTGAGTTGAAAAACGACAGGATATCAAGACAATAATAAGAAACGGTTTTACATTATGGCATTGTTAAAATTTGAATTGCCTGCGGGAGCTATAGACGTGTCAGTAGGACATGACGAAATCAAATCAGGGGTTACGGCTGGTAAATCCTGAGAATCGGGTGGATTAACTTTAACAACCACAGGGCATGCGGCTTTATCTTTTGTATTACGAGTTTCATTTACTGTGTTCTGTAAGACTCCACTGCTACTGGGCAACTGAGATTGAATGATTGATGATCCACTACCGTCACCATGCCCCGGAGTTGATCCTTCTGGGTCTGCTGCAATCGCTGAAGAAGCTACAGATGATACTAATTCGTCAGTCAAAATTAGTGGCCGCTCGTTGTTTACTTGATAAGGGTGGGGACCAGTAGCATGATTATTCGACAAATGAACCTCGGCCACAATGCTCTTTTGGCTTCCGCTACTAACATTACTCGGATCTGATGAACTCGCGTAATCATCATCGCTGGACGATTCTGATTCCGGAATCACAACAGACCGCTGCTGTGGGCGCGCTCGCATTCTTCGCTGAGCTCTTCGGAAAGGATTCTCCTAGATATCCAAGCAAATGAAATTCCACATGTAATATTTTCCTCGTCGAGCTCAATTCCATAACGGTCTAAATCTTTAAAGGACATTACCCTTTGCTGAACAAATGTACTTCCCATTGAATTTGGAGGCTGTACTTGGGAAGTAGAGGCGCCCAGTAGGGGAGCTGTCTCAGAGTCAGAATCCGAATCAGATTCTGAGAACCTCTCCTCAGCTAGCACAACTTTACGTTTACATATTGGACATACTCTTCTTCCTTTGGTCAACCAAGGATCGATACATTCTGTATGAAATCCTAAAACAAGAATAAGCGAGACTGTTAATAATACAAAAATAATTTCGCAAATCTATAATTTTGAAAATTCCGTGTGGTTGCAAAATTTACGCTAATGACTAATGGTGAGGAGTCACACACGTTTTGGAAATTAAATCATTCTTGCAAAAACATATTTCTTTGATGATAATAGAATTTAAGTGCAACATCCACGCAGTGTATCTAATCACTAATGGTCAGGCTTGCACTGCAAAGACACAGCTTAATCTAGCATTCACACCTCATTTTCTTTCGGATTTGTGAAACTGATCTTTTTTGTGTCCCCTCAATGTAAGCAATGAGATACATACATGTTGAAAGTTGCAATCCGGACACATATATACATCTTGTGACTCTGAAGGAAGCACATTACGCATACCAAAGAAGTTAGGGTAACGTTGGCAATTACCGATTCTAATTTTAATCTAGAGCTAGTATTTTTTTCGTTTTTATATACCATGGGAACATGGAAGAACGCGAATCTTATCATGGAGCACGAAGTCTTCGATACAAATCGCACATGTCTCGTAGGGGTCTCCTTTCGTCCACTTTTGAGTGGGTAGTTTCTTAAGTGCTGAGGCAGGAAGTCGCCGCTTCCGATTACGCCGCCTTTCTCGAACCCAACGAATTACTTGTTGCCATAACTGGAAATATTATTATTCGTTACAATGTTATTCTTTTAAATAAGAAAAGCAATGCCTCCGTAAAATCTATTTTCAACAGCCCCCAGTCCCAGTAATACTGAGGACAAATAATAATACAATGCTATAAAACAACCTCCCAGCAAAGACATGAGATCTGCAGGCCATAATTACATTGCTGGAATTTTTACGAGTTTATTTAAAAATAACCCCCCAAAACATTATTACAAATTAAAAGCAAAAGTTACTGGACAACTTAGTTCCTCTGAGTACTGTCGCTAGTTTTAAGCATTAAAATCTGAGCTAGAAATATTACGAATAATTATTACAGTAATGCACAAAATGAAAAATGTATCAATCAATTTAATCTAATATGCCAATTACAGCACGTGAATGTGTGTTCTTTCTTATTGAGTCCTTACCAATCTTACCATAAAGAGAAGCATGACGACGAAACAAACTACCACAACAATTGCAAATGGAAGAAGATAGCCATTAAACGAAAAATCATCTTGAATTCGAACTGAGTACCTGAAAAATTGATGAAAGCACAATAATAATCGTAGAATCAGCAACAAGCATTCAAAAATTAGGAAATTACAAATTAATAAACTTGCTGCAGTTACCCCTTCTCCCACGTGTAATTTTCTCGCAACAATTTTCCATCATATTCACCAATAAAGATAGCAAAAATATTTAGCCCGGATGGATCTTTAACCCACATTGCCTCAGTGGAATTTAGGCCAACATTATGAACAATTATACCGTAGTAGCTGGCATTCTGAGCATTTTCAATTTTAGTTTGAAAGTCACACTCATAGCGGCGGGCAAGCAGTATCCAACGCCTCGGATAACTTGGCAGTGCGGGTGGAGGCTTCACCTAAATCAAAACAACAGATAAAGCCTGCGTCCATTTATATTCCCTTCTAAGATCATATACATCAGTGTGAATCATAAATTAGCCAAAACTTACGGCGGTACAGGCCGTCGGTGGATCCGCATAAACGACATAGCCCTAACAAAAAATTTAACAAATTATTTCAATGCTATTAGATTAGTCGTGAAGTTTTTAAATGCCATTGACTGCATTATTTACTACAACATCTGATCTGGAGTTTGATCTTATAGTTGACAGAATAATAATGTATAGATTTTGATTTGAGCAACAACTGATTGAGTTATTGAGTATGACATATTAGTTTCAAGGTCAATAAATAAAACTCACTTGAAAATCAGTAAAAGAATCGGAATCTGGTATAAATTTCGCAGGCTGATCTTTCATGACAGCCACAGTATCATTGGTTGTGTCGGATATGACAAATATTGTAGCTAAAACAGCCGGAGTATTTACAGCAAAAACACTGACGATTATCACAAATAAGGGAGACATTCTCGGTATTTTAAATGCCTTCGAAAACAGGAATGCCAGTTCCACTCACTAATTACACATGTAAGATTTTCTCATGGTTTCACTTCTTTTCTGGAATAAGTACTTAGTTCCCATTAAAAGTATTTTAATAGCCACTGTATCACCAGCACCAGCCTGGAAACAAACAAATGCCATTGAAAGTTACAACTCCGCATATGAAAAATTACATAATAAATTAGCTCTCGCAATCACAAATCACAGTAAAAAGGACCACATAATAGGCGGCGTGGAAATGCTCCAAAACTTATTCCAATGGAAAAGCAAAGCTGGTAAGTACGTTCACAATCACAATCAGCTATAAATAATAACTAAAACTGCATTTTACACTCAGTACTATATATCCATAGAATCCTACAATTCCTACAGGAAACATGAGCAAAGTAATCATCCTACTGCAATGCAAGCACCGTCAACATTCATTCACACGCACTGTGTTTAAATCACTAAATCACCTATCACCTAATTGACTATATAACATAACCACAAATCGCTTCAGTAGCATCCAATCTTTTGAATCGATGCCTTATAACAAGAATTGATTAGCATAACAATGATCCTAGCTAATAAAAATAAACATCCTAATCTTAATTAAATCTGAACCTCACGTAGCAAGAAGAGTTTTCCATGAGGTACGAACTCGAACACAACTTGAACGTACGTATCGCTCAGATGGCTCAGATGAACATACTCTGATATCGTAACTGGATCAGTAAATAATACCAAATAAAAAATTTAATTTCGCTCTTTCAAGGCTCCCGTATTAAGTATCTACCTTTCGTGAGCCCTAGCTACAATCTCGTCATCTCACTAGTTACGTTTCCCGAACGTCTCTGCGAAATTATATATGTATTTATATATAATATTTTCATCGATATATATATTTCAAATCGACTTACACAACTTTACAACAAAACATAAATTATGCAACACAATAACCTTTAAAAACACCATGAAAACATTATATACGCAGTCATATCAAGACTGAACCTTCATTCCTACAAATTTCTATGATATCCAAAAGAAAGAAACTTTCCCTGTCCACACGGAACTAAGAATTCAGAAACTGACCTCCAAAACAAAAGCTAAACCTAACTCAACCAGTAAAACATTATACCACAAATGTCACAGGTCACGTCCTCCTTGCTGCATTTCAACCATTAATAAAATTGTATATTATCAACGCTATTACATGTTATAACTGAATTCCAAGGTTATACATACACAGATTTCTAAAAGCATTCAAAAACAAGGTCCATCGCGAAGAGAAATCTTACATACGAGCATACAATTAACAATAACAAAATCCAGTCTCGTAACACGCACCTTTAACCCCGTGAATTTACGCGTAGACACAATAAACGGGCTGTGGATGGCATTAATTGAAATGCGCATAAGTACTCACACAGTTATTTCAACTCGGACAACTTCTTTGTAATTTAATTAAATATTTGGCATATACGCAAAGAATCCCTTCTTCTCTCAGCTTCGGATTCAGTACAATCAATCACAAACACACCCTCTTAGAAGAAAAAACAAAGCCACCGTTAATTTCACATTTTAAAACCGACATTACATCCGTAAGAATAAGATTTGGCTTTTAACTACACAGATGATACACACAAATCCTAATTTTTCAACTATGGTATCATTTATATGATTAGCTTGGCTTGAATCAAACACAGAATTCATTATTTATTATTGTACGATGTATACACTTTAAGTGCTTCCACAATCCACAGGAATTTAAATAAATCTAAGCCCACACGTAAACATATATCAACACAGAGTACATTTAGAGATAGAGGCATCAGTATATAGCCCCATTTACACCGAACGAGCTTCTATGGAAGCTCACGTCAAGAAGAAGCCATACTTCTATCAGCTTGAAGT
>JAQFXU010003592.1:0-15801 GCA_034693705.1 Spatulosminthurus flaviceps
CGAAAAATGCATCTAGGACATCATATTTAAAAAAAATATGATGTCCTAGATGCATTTTTCGCAAAACTTTGCCATTTAATTGCTTGTATTTTGTGAAAAGGAGCCACAGTGCAACGTGGACACGAAAAGCAAGATCCCAGATATATTTCATCATGTTAGGGTTAGTTTTTCAGATTTGTGAATGCGAGAAACCTTTTATTCTGGGAATGTATAACATTGTGAATTTTAGCTAAATCACTAATTCTAAAAATATAAAAAATAATAAATAAATATCCGGGCTTATATTCCAACCTCTACCTGTTAAGGTCTGTCGGTGTTGTCAACCATCTTAACCTTTATTAGTTCAGTTTACTTACAAAGTTCAATGTATGACCTACTAACTATGAGTAACTCCGGCTCTCTGGGGCCATCATTGACTCATCATCAACGCGCGAAGGCGGTCATATGTCTGAGCGGTCAGGGGAAAAAACCCCGTACCTTTAATACAAACTACAAGCCTGTCCGGGACTCGAACCCAGGACTCAGACGACACTCGTAAACGAGATCCTAGCCACTTAGCTATCAGGCGCCAACCTCAACTTATATTGACTTTTTAGAGCTAGAATTATATTTACCAACTACTCTTTTTTTATTAAAGCTCGACGCCGGTCTTATTATTATCATTTTTATAATACACGGAAATGGAAAATTAATTCAGTTTCCATACCTAGTAATATGAAAAACTCGTTAGGAATATTTCGTTAGGATTAAGTTGAATTCCAATTAATTAATTTACATGCAAAATACTGTTATATTCTGATTAGTCGGAAAAACGTTCGGTCTTATGATGTTTTCTGCATATTTCATGCAAACGTACAACCGAGCCTTGCTGCTGAATCGTTAATTTCCACAAACCTTTTCGTTTTTTAGCAAACGGATGATGTTCGCGAAAAGGATTCTGCTACAACTAACTGTGGAATTTAATAGCTGTCAGTATTTCAAGTTTTACACAGCTCATCCTTCAGTGAAGATAAGTATTTCCACTGCTGTTCACCTTTAAGATACTACTATGCATTTGAATCTAAATTCCAATAGCTCAATTTCCAATAGCTAATTGAACAACCCCTCTTATCGCAACTATTTCTGAATCTTAACAAAACATGTAAAAGGTAAACTTTGTCTTAAGAACACAACCAATGTACTACTTTACTGTCATGAGCACAATGTGTGGCTGTGGGGTTTTCCCTCCATATTTATAGTAAGACTCTTAACGACCTTTTAAGTGGTTTTTAAAAGTGGTTTAAAGCTTCACATGTGAAGACTATCTATTCCTACATTTCCTAATGTGATGATCCAGCTATGATTTTAAATATGAGTAAATGTTACATCTGTTGACACCTCAAGCGTTACCGATGTGTTAATGTTATCCGTGGATGTATTCTCTTTGAATTTTAGCCATATCTTAGATGGCGTTTACTAAATTCTTAAAAGTGAATTAATTATATATATATTATTATATCACAATAGTGGTAACTACTTCGCGAGGTTACAATTTTCTTCAAGTAGAGATTATGCTGTGAAGCGGGTTGAGGTTCTGATTTTGTAGATTACATGATGGTATATATCAACGTAAAATTTTAGATTTTTCATCCAATCCACAAAGATTTTAAAAACAAGAACATTTTCTCTGCGTTTTTGCCAGCAAACTTTTGATGTGGCTTTATTTAGAAGTGTGACGATTGAACAAATCTTCAATTTTAAATATGTATCTCGGCCGAAATTTAAATGAAAAGTTTGGTAATGAGCATGTAAACACCCTATACTTCAAAGTTACAATAAGCACAAAATTAATTGTGCGACACAAACTAATCTTCTTATTTTTTATGCAATCCCTGCAATACTGAATATCCTTTATTGATGGGGTAACTTTCATCGACAAGAATTTATAATAATTAAATTAAACTTCGAAATGGCGATTTTATATAACTGTCTTGTAGACTAATATTAATGATTACGTGCGTTATATTAAATTACTTCAGAGGTTACCCTTACCGCAGGTACTTTCATAATGAGTAGATTATTTATGGTTGTTATTTAGACCTAATTTTATATTCAAATAACCACAAGTAAATATATGACAATTTGGCGGTTATTTCATTTTGCACGAAACTAGTGTTGATTATTTCAGTCTCCACTTAAGAAAGAATTGCTTAAGTAGAGTTATTCTACTTAGCTTCTCCATGTATCATATTCATTGATGCATACCTTTATAAGAGTCAATTGGTTCCTACACATAGAGCGCTCTAATATCAAGAGTGTGCTGTATTGTATGCACTTGGCTCAGACTGTTCTGGGTCAAGTATATCGTCATATCATCGTCAAATCTTGTTTTAGGAGCATTTTCTCCTTATACAATGCAGGTCCTCATGTACAGTCCACCCTACTTGTCTGAGATATTTTGCAATAATGCTTTTAATTTCATGATGACATGCGTTCCTCAGTAGATCACCAACATTACAGAAGCCCAAAACATGTGAAACAGTTCATACTTTCCAAAGAATAATTGATTACAACTCTTTCCAATTTGTTGCAAGCTATTTTAGTAAGCTGAATGGCACTGTCTTTGGAGTTGCCAACTAAGCCCATGTTGACAGCAAAACCTCTTCCTGCTACATTGCTTCATGTAACTTGAAACCATATTTTAAACATTTCCTGTTCATTCACTGCACTGAGTACATGATCGGTAGTCATGTTAAACATTTTAAGACATTTTAGTCCCTAAAACACACCTTTTTTAATCTCAATAACATGTTAAGTTCGTGTGTTAAGTGTCGTTTGTATCTAGTATGCGCAATGGGCTCGGGTGGAACCCGGGTTTTGGGTACGGCAACGGGTTTGGAACGGGTTCCGGTACCTGCATTTTTGAGACCCGGTCATGTCGGAACGGTAGTTCCAATCAGTAAAAGTGACGAGTGTAATCAAATTAAATTGTTGGTTTTGTAAAAATTACGCTTTTTAGATCGAAACAGAAATTTTGTGCAAGCTCAAATCTTGTTCAAGTCAGATCTTCTTATTTGAACTCGAAACTTGACATTGAAGTTCAGATCCAGCATAAAATACTTGAAAATCCGAACTTGAACTTGAAATGGAAGTACTTGTACGAAAATGTCAAGTTCAGGTTGAAGGAAATATTTACTTGAGGTTTCATGGTCATGTTTAAAAATTACTTGACCCGAACGCAGCTCTATGGAAAAATTGTAATTGGTCAAGCTGATTTACAATTACTATAGTAATTCACCTCAAGAGTTTTAGAATGGGGGCTCGGGTATCGGTAGAATATTTTAAAAATTAACAGCAAATATTTGTCTTTTCCATTTTAGGCGGAAAATTACAAATTGGTGGGAAATATTTGTCACTAATTTATTACCCCTTAGGATAATCATCCATTAAGCTAAGTAATTTGCTCTCATCTGTCAATATTTTGGAAGAGCCAGGGAGCTGAATTTTTGTTAAAGCAAGCAGTAAGTGATGGGAAAAAATCTAAAATATCATACCTAAGAATCAATCACGACCTTCAATTGTCAATCTTTTGAGATTTTCCCAAAGCTCTGTCACCAATACTTTTCATGTCACACCCTAACGCCCATTAAATTTTTTATGTAATATTTAAAAATTAAGCGCGTGAATGTGCGCCTTCTACGGTGTTATCTGCGTTCAGCTTGAAAACTTGGAGCATAGTTAATTCTTTAATTCATTTGGTAAATCCGATTGCGTAAAAAGGATGCATTAATATTTTTTATGCAATAATATTTTTTGTATACTTTTTGGTATACGGGGCTAGAAATTTATTTCGGAATTTTAGGAAACAAGTTCTAACCCCTTTTTAATCCTCATGGATTTCTGTATAAATAACCAATAGTTTGAGCCAGAACATTTCGTAAAACTTTTTAAGCGTTCGAAAAAAAAGAAAACCTTTTCCAGTACATCACTGTATTTTCCCAGGGAAAACAATTTCTGAAATGATATGTTTGGCACCGGACAAACGATATTTTGTATTACATATTCTATGGGTTAAGGATAAAATTGAACGAGAAAATTTGTAACCTTGACACTAAAAAATTATTTTTCTGCTTGTTATATAAGATTATGGCAACTTATAAAATTACAGCTAACAATTATTTAAAAGTTTAGACGCCGTTTACCTAATCGGCGTAAGTATATTTGACTCACCTCGTACAGATAGATGACGATCATTGTTGTACGGAACTGTGTGGCTATTCGGCAGCATGTCAGGAAAAATCATTGATTGCATGGCATTAGCGCAGCGATGTGTGTGAATTAATAGAAATGGTTGCTACTCCCCATTGAAATGTCCAAATTTCAAATGCAATTTTTCCTGTTACTAAAAGAACTTTATTACTACGACTACTAGGGCCTATTCAAGTATTCCGCCACGCAAAAAGGCATCAATTGAGAGCAGTGTATTTCTTTACGTGCAAGAGCTATGCCAGTAGTTATAAGGGTTAAACGCACCACAACCTAAAAATTCATGTAGAAAAACTGTTGGAACCGAACTTGGAACGATGGACACTGGTGCATACGTGGAGGCGCTTAACAACAGAGCATGGTGAGGGAGGTACAAAACGAATACTTGTACCCCCGGCCATAGAATTTTCAACACCATATACATATATTTGTATAGAACAAAGAAGTATGGCTATTTTACTTGCAATTTAAGAGGAAAAATTCCTGCCAGCGAATCCTACAGAGGGCTAAAAACATTTCCTTTTGAAAATTCAAGGAGGAAAATTCTGGAGAATTTTTCAAAAATCAGTTTATTCAATTTTGAAAAGTCAAAATATAAATAACGTCGTTTTTGAACCATTTATTAAACCCATTAAATTCTGTAAAAATTCTAAATTTAACCACACAAATGCAATCTCAAAATTTTTGGAACTAATAGAATTATTACTGAGAAATATTTAAAGTGAAAAATTTCTGCTTCAAGTGGAATTGAAGATTCTGAAAGTTTTCGTTCTTTCCTCGCGTTTTATCTCCTTAAGTTCTTTATTACAGATTTTCAAAAATAATTTTTTTATTTCTCGGTTTAATTAAAGTGGGACCATATATTTCTTGCCGTATGTGATAAAGTATCACAATAGCGCTTAACGTTTGAACATATTTTATGCAACAAATCGTGGATGAATTCTGACTTAAATCCTCAGATGTGGTCATATTTTGTGGTATCGTCAAAACGTAATGGCCTATTAGGCACTTAGCGCAACCATGGACCTCATAAAACTTATAGTACGTATAAATGAAATTGACGTCACTTCGGGCGGATAAGGGAAAACTGACGTCACTTTTTAAAAGTAAAGTGGTGTTCCATAAGTTTTCTATACGTTTTCTGTTTCTGGCCGTAAGTTAAACTTCCTCAACTCGAAATTCACGAGATTTTCACATAACTTTGACAGTTCCGTTATGAAGAAGTGGTGTTAAGTGCTCTTAATTTAATTAAATTAACTTCTAATTAAATATAGTTAACTATAGTTGCTTTAAATCCTCCACATCAAAGTAAATAAGGTATCAACTGATATCAACGAGCAAAGCAATTACAGAGTGTGTTGTTAAGTTCCTGTCCATCATTAACTTCTATTCCAATATAGTTGATTCATAATGTACTTTACGTGACTTTGGAATAATAATAAATTATGGTGTTTTAAATGAAATAATAACAAGATCATTACAATTAACCATTCAAATATTCTTTTACTGAAGTATCCGGAAGTTCAAAATATTTAGTCAATACTCTTATCTCTTCGTTGGTAAGCCGGAAGTTGAAAGTACGTTCTTCGTCAGTGAAATATTCCAACCTGAAATTCCTCCGGGTGTTGTTTTTTCATTTCTCATTTCCCTCAATTGTTTTAGTTTGAGCAGTTTAGTTTTAGTTTAGTTTTTATCGTTTCACCTGAGAGTCTGAGAGCAACTCCATTGATGTTAAAACCGCACATTATAGTTAAAATAAATAAACAGGACGTAAAATTCTAATTAAAATATCAGCAACCACGTGAATATCATTTTGATGATCTGTCAATAATGAATGTTTCATACGCGCCACAGTTTTTGAATTTGCTTGCGCAAAGTGTGTCCCGTATAGAACGTAACTTATAATGATACGCGCGCTAAGTCCCTATTGGCTTATGTATGTACATAGGTGAATTGAATTATTTAATCGAGTTATACAGCACCCTTAACTTATTAGGGAATAAATTTAAAATATTCGTGTACACTCAAATCTTTACACACACAAATATTTATTACCTTCAAGGCTCAAATGGTTTCAACATACATTTTGAATGGTAAATTATTTTTAATTACGAAACGTAAATTTAGTATGATAATTTTCTAAATTTTTTTTAATTGGATGCTGTTACTACGCTATTTGCTGAAAAATCACCCAAAAATTGTGTACATTAAACGAGAGGAGCCTTTTCAGTTTTTTTCCATGCTTTAATTTAGTATCACTATGACAATTTATAGATGCGCTTGAAAATGAAACCATGTAACTGAATTATTTGTGTACTCAAAATTATTGAGAATTCTGGTGATGACTGAACGTTGAATAAGCGAAATGAAATTTAAGCACAACTTTTAAAATTTCATAACTGGCATTGAACATGAGTTATCAAACTTTGTGGGCACTATTTTCTTTAATAGCATTTCAAAGGTTTAAAGAGCCCCCATTTTAAAGGGTTTGGCAAAAATTACTATGGAACTCATATTTGTAGTCACATATGCCCTAATAATTGCTGCCAAATTAACCCAAACTTGCTGCACGAAGCGGATCCAAATAATCTGTCAAAATTCTTTCACATGCTTCACAAGTTGAAGGGTTTTTATTTTTACGAAATATTTTCAAAAATTGTATTGTAGCGCAAATCGTTTGGAAATTCTGGGTTGAACATCTTACTGGACCACTTCATTAAAAATGTATCTGCTTCCATTTGATTTGCAAATATGGCGAGAGTTTTATGATGAACCAGACGATCTAAAAAATTACTTTTTTCTCCTGCGATAATATTTTTATTTGTGACAGTTCAATGCCGTTCGTTGATTTAAATCAAACGTTATTGGTGTGAATGTGTGTTACCTTTGTAGACGCTGATGTCACTTGTATTGGAGTTTGACAATGTTTACTTCAAATATTCACAACTGCAAAATATATTCGCCCCATTTGAAAGTCGAATCGAACAATGAAAAGAGGAAAAATCAATGAATCAAACCGTTCTGTGTTTGACATTGAACACTCAAATGTAGAAGAGCTCCAATCCGTTACTTAGCATTGAAGTCATTTTTGCAGTAATTGTTCTGTAAGTGATTTCTGTGAAGCTTCCTATACCGATGAGCTTCTTGATAAGCAATAAAAACAAATTAAATTTTATCCATCTTCCCAATAACTGGAGCATGAAAAAATTATTTTTTTGGCGTCACTAACCAGTTTACTAGGTTCTCAATCCAGTAAAAAAATATTTACTACCGGAAATTCTCGAATGCAGTCTGTAAAGAGCTAAATCCTATTTCATATAAGTCGACAAGTCATACCCTCTGAATAAAGCCCTCCAATTTTATCTTTATGAGTGGACCAACACGTGCATTCAAAATTGAATAAACGGCGTTGAGCACAATCAAAGCTGATATTAAAAAGTTTGCGCGGTACTATTATTTTCTTTGTTAAAAAATTCAAAATTTCAGGTCGAACAATGTGACGGATTTCCAAAGAATACGACTAAATTCGTAATATTGCTTAATAATCCAAGCTGAAAAAATTCTGCAACACAAAGTTTTCCCAATTCAGATAATTTACTCATTTACGCATTACTAGCAAAGGAGCCATTTAATTTAAATGTTTTGTATTCCACCTAATGAGGAAACTTTATTAATGATATATGCCTTTTGAATCTACTAATTGCAAGAAAAATGGGTAGATGTTTTGTTTTTACGACAAGGAAACAAAATATAGCGTTTCCACGTCTGTAAATTAACCGTACAAGTTAAGCCATTAAATTATTCCATTTTCAAAAGAAATGTTGCACACAAATCCGTGGGGTGGGATATTTTTATATTATAATGATTCCCTCGGATTTTCCTGCGGTACATATCATTAAAAAGCTATTGGCATGAGCTTTTCAACTGTACCTCTACCTATTTCTGCCTTAGTTTTTGAGTAATTAAATGGCAAAATTTAGATAAAAAATTCCGTCCAAAATCACATTTTATCCAAATTTTTCATTTCAATATTTTTTAAAATTGCATGTCCTCATAGCCCGTGTGTCACCCATATGGTAAATGTAGGGAGTTGCAAATTTTGAAAAATGATTGAAAGGGTTTTGATGCATGAAAAAAATATTTTACCCATATTTAATGGCGCACTTCAATTTTTGTCGGTTACGAAGTAAAGAAACTTCCTATAAATGTGCATTGAATTAGGGTTGCAACTAAATTTTGACGGATTATTTTGTTTCATTTTCAAAAAACTAGGACTTTTGACATAAGTTCGAGTATTTTGAGATATTGAATTTTGAAGTAAACAACTAGAAATTTTATACTAGTTTAGCCTCTGCGTGCAATGCTCCAGCATTTCCTTCTGCATTGCAAAGCACAGAAAAATTCCAACAAAATAAAATTGATAGAATCTTGTTATTTGAATTTCTTAATCGGTGCTGAATTCGAGCTACATAAAAAAATTATGCCGAGTAAAAGCTAGTGCAGTGAACCCGAGGACCAGCTCATACGACCAAAAACGTAAATGGCCTCGTGTTAAATCCTTGCAACTAAATCCTCCTGCTAAAGTGCTCCCATGTTGATGGTGCCTTTGTCCTACAAATACTGTCTAATGTTCTGTTACTCTCCGAACCAAAATACCATAACTGAACTAATTCTGACAAGGCGCGTTTTTTGCATTAATTTAAATGATCGTATGAGTTTTTCTAAGCCACTCAAGATTTTAACTCCAAAAGTATAACCTCACCCCCCAATATTTTTCAAATAACATGGAAGTTTAGTATTTGTTGATGTTTACAGGCCTTCTTCTTTGTTTTTGGCCCATTCATTTTTGAACTATTTCCAAATATTTCATTTTTCAGAGATGCTGCTGTGCTCGGGTACAGAAAATAAATAAATAAAAATTTCGATTTTCTAAGGACCGATTTCGTCAGGACCTTTTCATCCTTTGAAGCTTGAAATGTAACAATGTTTGTCACATTTTGATGCCGTTCATAGATTTATTTCAAAATAATCGATGACAAAAGTAACCGGATGTCCTAGGTCTCATACTTGAGATTAAGTGGTGACTGCACAAGTAAAGTCTACCTGAATCGAAAAATTCTATGACCGAAAAAGAAAAATTCAAGTGATGAAAAAATAATCTGGCATAGCTTTTATGACCCAAACGTAAAATTTAGTTAAATGGAATTTGAAACCGAATGAGCGCAATTTTATATTCATTTCAATGCAAACAACATTGCTAAAGTTTGGCCAATGATTAATAATTTAGAAATTCTCCAAATTTTCATTGAAATTCCCATACACAGAAGAATTGGTGATGAAAAATTCATTTAAAGGAAAATAACTAATTCTTCCACCACACCGCCTGCTTAGAAACTCAGCATTCCACCACAAGAGAAAATTTTAATAGTATCCTTTCCATGTGTTGTTTGCAAAAAAAATGGGTGGAATTTTTCATTACAGGGCGTAAAATTTAGAGTTTATAGCTCCTTCTTGAAACACGATTTTTCCACCAGTCTGTAAATTAAGTGTCCAGGTCAAGCCAACACGGGAAAAATTATTGTGGGCCTAAAATTACTCAGAAGGATGAAATAAGCTGGAAAAGGTAAGAATGTCTAGTCACTTCATACCACGTGTTTGTGAAACCACACTGGGACGAACTGCTCTTCATAGCTAACATCCATGTACGTAATCGCGATTGTAAAAATTTTTGAAAGGCGTCAAACTTGTACAAAACACATAATTTCCCGGTGATTCTTTATTGCAACCCAAGCGAAAATTATTGGAAAAGAAAATTTAAAATTTCCCGTATATTTTCTCCTTTTGTCATTTGACAACATTTTCCAAGTTACGCGAAAAGTCATGTTATTTTTAATTTTAAATTTCAAAAAAAAATTTAAAGCCCAGGGTTGACCAGTATTCCAAATTTACAAATGAATTGAAATTTCCAGGCATAAATGTCCAGTTTCGTTTAAATGAATTAAAATAATTAGACAATATATTGTGCTATAAATTATCCAAACTCAAAAAATTCTGACCGGAAAAATTCTCTCAGTTCAGATAATTTAATGTTTTCATAATTCAACAACATTCGTGACGGATAAACCAGTTTTCCAACTTTTCTGAAATTCCTGCAGATGTGACAAAAATTTTCACCCAATTCTCTCAACGTTAATTATTAACGTTAACGTTCATTCCCTAATTAATACAAACTCAATAGTTTTTAATCAATATTTATATTCAAACAAATTTTATCGCAAAATTTTGAAAACTGCCTAATGAGTTAATCAACACTCCGTGCACTTGTCGTATCTGCCTGCAGTGTTGGTTGACTTAGACTAGAGTTCAATGTTAAATCGTTCTGGTAAACGGCGTTAACCTCACGCAATAGAAGTCAATTCCTTCTTTAATTAAAACCCATGAGAAAATGAATGGACCCTCAAATTTAAAATCCTTATGTCTCCATTTACTTCTCCAGGTCGAGTGCAATTAAAATTTCTTGAAGTTAATGAGTTTTTAGTAAAATTAAAAAAACTATAGCTGGGGAATTTAAAAACTCATGTGCCAACATGAGCAGCAGTTTTAGAATTTTTTCTTTCTGTTATAGTTTTACGCCTATTGAACATTCGGTTTTTAATCCTTTGCTTCCATAGTATATAGATTTCATTGGTTGCACCACAGGTAAAGTAAAAAGGAGTAAACTGCAAACATTATTTGGGTATATCGCATGTACATAAATGTGAAGGACGCATATTTTCCTATTTGATTGACCTTTTCCATGTTCATTGGACGTCCATCGGCGAAATTGTTTTAAATCACTTTTCCTGTAAAACAAATATGTAAATCGAGCGTAATTTGACAAAACATAAGTTAAAATTTCTCACAAATCCAACCAAACTTGTGCTCATGATTATTTAAAATTCTTTGAAATTCTTATTATTTTATCATTTTTTCCCAAAAAATAGTAAGCTTTCATTGAAGACTATAGCGTCTTCAGATAGGGCTGTTGTGAAACACGGCCTGGTTGAAAATAAATCACAGGCTAAATTTTTGAGATGTTCGTCATAATTTTGTATTTGTTATTACTTAACGCCACTCATTAATTTGGCTCAAACATGTTCAACTTGTGAATGTAGATGGTAGACTAAACAAAAGATGATAGACAAAACGAGGCTGAAATCGCACCCTTCCGTCATCGACGGCCGAAATAAAAATAGTGACTAATGTCACCCAAACTATGGAGACTCAAATGATAACACTCGACGTAAAATTAGAAATGTAATTTGGTAGGTTTAATAGTTGGATAAGATGGTAGGCCCGGTATAAACTCTGTACATGTTACACATATGCATGGAAAGAAGAGAAAACCAAAAGGCATTTATTGTAGGGGTGGTTGATATTCTCGCTTATTCCTAGATACGGACATGGCTTGAAGGTTGTTATTTAAAGGAATTTGATATTTTGGAATGTAAGCAAGGATTTTGTCCACAAGGTATTTGTTACATCTCAATTTTAACAATTCAGTTATTTAATGACACAAACATTGGTAATTGCCATGGACCCAAAATATTTGGGTTATAAAATGCTAAAGGCATCGAGCTTCAACAGTAAAAACTAATCAGGTGGAATTTTTTCTTAGTTAATATCTTTTGCCCTAGAACCAATGTTTGTTCCGACTCATGCATTGCAAATTTATTCATTTTGTCATTATTTATGGGTTTCATTAGGCAGTTAGCGCAACCACTTCAGTATCTCCCGTATAAAACTTATAGAACGTATAGATGAAATTTTTACATGCAAAATTTTGGTTTATACGTTCCATAAGTGCTATAAGTTTTATACGGGAGATACGTAAAAAGTTGCGCTAACTGTCTATTAATTGATTGGGCCTCGAATAAGGTTTAACTATTTTTGTAGCCCAAAAAATTAAATATTTTGGGCCAAGACATAAATTATTCCGACCTGGCTGGAATAAATTACAAAAAACTATTTTGGCCAGAGAAATAAATTATTTTGCTCGGCCTAAAAATTGTTTTGACCCAAGAATTAAATTTTTTGGGTCAGGAATAAAATATTACTACGGCGTGGATATAAAAAAAATTTGGCCCAAGAAATAATTTATTTGGGCACGGAATAAATTTTCAAGATTGGGTTCAGCGAAAAAAAATATTCTTTCGCCCAAGAAATAAATTCGCTTGGCACAAGAATAATTAGAATATTTTGCTAATAAATAAACGATAACTAATTTTTATCCTGGGACAAAACAAAAGTATAGTAGTTTAGAATTAATTCCAGGGCCAAATTCTTTTCCTCGGCGAAAGTAATTTTTAAGAATTAAATCCAATCCCAAATAATTTTTTTCCTCGGCGAAAGTAATTTTTTATAGTACAATAAATGCACCCCTACCAGCACTCGTCCCCTGCTACAGACGAAATCCACACAATGTAGTCTCCTCCACCCGAGCCAGAGTTCCTGGGTTAGAATTAATAAACTAGTAGTGATGATGTCAGATCATATAAATTTTTCATCATGATGCTTGGGTGGCGTGGAAATGACGCATTAACTTTCCCACACGGATATTTTATGTTAATGTAGCTTGATCCAGAGTAAATTTCCATGTGATTATGGAAAATAAAAATCCAGCTTTTTCTTTCTTTTCAAACCATCAATTTTTCGAGCACGCTAATTCAAATAATTACAAGCGTGTGCTATGTAGTGGCTAATGCTATAGTCAAGAGAAACTATCAAATGTTCATATTGGCCTGAGAATAATTTCACTGGGGTTCATTTTGTCCGTGGACTGTGCTGACCCAACGCCGTTTAAAATTTAAACCAGAGTTCGCTTGATTTTTAAGTGAAGGTTACGTCATAACGTTGTCGCATGACAAACTGAAAAAAGCATATACGTACATTATAGTGACGCTATTTTACGTATCTGTTCCTGCTCACGAAATTAACATTTCTCTTTGGTCTTCAGAATTTACAAAATTTTTTACCACTGGAATTTCAAGTCGAATCTCCGAAGTTTCCATAAAATGTATTGTATTTACTGCTGATTTGCCATTGAGCAAAGAGCGGTCTGTCTTTTACAAAGTAATTTGGAAGGCGTCGAATTGTAATATTGTCTTAAAATAAAATCATGCATGGCAGTTCACTCATAAATACAATATAATAGTTATTTTTAATTGAAATATTAAAAACTTTTATCGTCAAAATTTGAAATTTTAGTTCAATTTATTTAGTCTTATTTTTACTACAAATACAAATTTTATTTCCCTCCAACAATGCTCCAGTGTATATAAAACTTTTTGATATTTTTAAACTTTATCAATGTTTCATCTCCTCTGTGTTAGTTGTACTAGTCCGAATTTTCCACCAATTTTCCTCAAACTTTTGAGCATTTTAATTTTCGAATAAATAATTTACTCGGTGTGAGGGCCCGGGTTGATTTTAAAATAATACATATTTGACCGGCGCGCGGCGTCCAGGAAAAAACAACTTCACCCACATTTTCTATAATGTACCTAAAACCTCGGGAATCCTGCAAGCTGCTGAGCTTTAGAATGCAAATTGTTCCCGCTTCCAGAGAAATTGTAGTCGGCGTTGAGGTTAAGCCAAAAATCGACATTTTTTACTAAAACCGACAAATACATTTAGGTTATGCAAGGGACCAATTTCCAATGGGTTATCTCCCACTATAATTTTTCTTTACTTTAATTTTAAATTCTAGCATTTTCACATGCTCTTCCCTGAATTCCATGGAAAGTGACGTGAATGAAAAGTACTCAAGCGTTTTACCAAAATTATTTTTACATTTTAGCTGGTTTTTATCCACATGGTTGAATTTTCCAATTGGAATTTTGTTGTAAAAGTTATTCCTTTTGACAAATGTGAGCCCGCAAGAATGTATTTCTACAACAAATTAGACTTGTCCTTGTTCCTCTCTCAAAAACTTGCTCTCTATGCCAAATCAAATTATTTTAGCTTATTTAGTCATTATTGACTCGAATAGTGAATACTCAACTCATAGTTGTTACATTTTGGAGGGACATTTTTCATGTAAAACTTTCACGCCGCCGTGGAAGTTTGGAAAATTGACTCCGGCCAAGTCATAAAATGATGAAAGCAATCGGAGTTTGACACATTGGAATCCCACTCCAAGGAAATTTCTGTTTCTCCGTCCTATAAACCTTACACGTCTTTTGGAACACAAGTAAGTTAATTGATACCAAAATATTTAGTTTTATTCTAAATATTTCCTATGGTGTCAACTACACGCAATGTATAATCCACGGAAAATAATGAATTTTAAGCTACGTTTGTTTTCATTGCAAGCGAATTCCACATGTTGGATCATGAGTTTGGGCAGTACAAGTGTCCTAACAAAACCAAAAAAGGTTTTACACACAAAAGTTTAAATCTATCAAGGAACAAAGTCCCGAGGGAAGGTAACTTTTCCCTTGAATTTAAACCTGTTATCTATACGTAATAATTTTCCCCTTGCAAAGGAGACCCCTCTGTTCATTTAAGAGATGTGTGGCTACATTTGACGCGATTGAATTACGTTTTATGCCTATAACTTTCTAAACCGTTTTCTGGAGCGGCGTCCAAGTCTTGCAATTAATATTCCTCACATGGTTTTTTTGGACAGTATAATTTTTGTATGTTGATGGGAAAAGTTTAGGAGGGTCATACCTTTAAGTAGCTTTTGAATTCTTTAAGCAAAAAAAGTGGGGCTTATACTCCGATTCATATCCGAAGGTTCCTATCAGAGTTGTCAACCATCTTAAACATTTTTTCAAATCAGTTACAAAGTTTCAATGGTTGACCCTAAATCTATGAGGTATCCTCGCACAAGCCGTCATAGGTCTGAGCGGTGATGGTAAAACCCAGTGGGAAGAAACCCCTTTCCTTGAGCCAAATTACATACCACCCCCGGGATTCGAACCCGAGTAAGACTCAGACGACTCTCGAGTTAATTCGAGTCCATTGCCGCTACGCTAATGGAGCTTGTCTAATTCTTTAAGCAATTTAAAACTTTTCCAACGATAAAGTTAAAAATGGGATAAAAAACAGTTTAAAAAAATCAAATGTGTAGAGGCTCAACGCCGCTTAAAATTTTAACAAAAATATTTAGGTCAAAATTAACTCAGATTAAGTGGCTCCTGTGTAATTACAAGCCGTATATATACACTAGATTACAAATCGCAACAAAGGTACCATGGAAAATATTAGTTCCCTTTGATTAACTGTATTAGCTATGAAGGATGAGATGATGAATTTTAACCGGTAAAATTCGGTCACAGGATCGAAATAATTACGTTCTTTTTTTTAAAATAATTTTTACTAGCGTTTTAATGACAAACATAAATTTTTTTAAAACTATCGTAAACGTATAACTTCGACGCCGGTTTTGAAAATCAATATATTTTTTATGAGACCCAATGTCACCACTCCACATTAGAAAATTTGCCCTCTTGCTGCACACTTCGATTTTGACAAAAACTGAAGTGCGTCGCTAAAAATGGTAAAAATATT
>JAQFXU010003593.1:0-15799 GCA_034693705.1 Spatulosminthurus flaviceps
AATGGGGAAGGAAAGAGAAAAAGTAATGGAAATCGAAGTAAGAGGAATACACGGTTAGGTAATCAAAAATTGAAAAGTCTCTGTCATGCAAATAAACAAATCGTGTAATATTTTATAGTCGTTTTATGTGTGCACATGTATGTGTGCATATGTGCATGTGGGCAAATGCGGACTTTAGAATTATGTATTCAAAGTTTGCCTAGGCTGAAACATATCTTCATAGTATCATATGCTCGAAAGCTTGACGGCACGCGATGGGATTAATCGGTTATTTAACTTGGATTCGCTTGTCATTTTTTTGCTAACTTGTTTTTTGTCGACTTTTCCATTTTGATGGGTTTACATTTATTGTATTTTTACCCATTTTTGTATTGTAAAAGATTTGCCTGAAATTTTGGCGGTTTAACTCAAATTTTGGCCGTTTCTACGACAAGTTTGACCGTTTTAATAAAATTGTGAGTGGGTGAAACTAAATTTTAGCCGTCTTTTGCAAAATTATAATAATCTTTATTAACTAAATTTTGATTGCTTTTCCAAGTTTTTGACGATTTTTGCTTAAATCTTGACCATTTTGACCAAAAACTTGTCCATTTTGAGCAAAATTTCGAACATCTGTACCAAAATTTGCATAACTTTTTTCAAACTTATGAATACTCCCACCAAAATTTTGACTATTTTTTTCCTAATTTTGTCCATTTTTACCAAAATTTTGTTCATTTGTACCGAAATTTTGACCATTTTTACTAAAATTTGTCCATTTCGCCAACATTTTTACCCATTTTAACCAAAACCTTGTCCATTTCTACCAAAGCTTTGACTATTTTTACCAAAATTTGTACCACTCCAACCAAATTTTTGACCATTTCTACTAAAGTTTTGACCATTTTTACCAAAATTTGGACCACTCCAACCCAATTTTTTACCAAAAGTTTGTCCATTCCTACCAAAATTTAGTCAACTTTTACCAAATTTTCGTCAATTTTCAGATCGATAGATATAGATTACCCTTAGACCAAATGTGTCAACTACGTGACAAATTTTGACGAGTGTATCCCAAATTTTGTCCCATATAACTCAAAATTAAACAGATGCAAGCAAAATTTTCATATATCTGTCACAAAATTCGACGGAAGAAAAACCCTATATTTGACCTTATTGTTATGGAAAAACTTCCAGTACAAAGACATGGAAAATAATTAAATCTAACAATAACTCAAATGTATGTGTTCATATTTCCTTGAGAAGTTCCTTATTCAATGAGCAACTGAAATAATTATTCCTATTTATTATTTACAAACACCTGCAATAGTAAATATACAGAGGCATAATATTTTACACACAGTAAGATTAGTGCTCTCATAAAATAGAAAATTGCCTCACATTTATTTCCCAACTACTAAAGCCGCTTAGTCAGCCAAGGAGGAAACACCAAGTAGTTTAATTGAAATTCAACAATCCATTAATGCGTCTGCTAAAAGAGTAAATAAAAAAAGCTACAAACACAAGATTACATTCTCTTAAAACCAATTTAAATTCAATTGGTCCGTGTGAGGAAAAAAATCATTCTTATACATTAGCTCATAATATATAATTAAACCATATAAATTTACATAGAGAATAGTAATGTATCAATTTATAAAGAGTCTACATGCACAAGTTTTTGTATCCCCAAATAAAAATTTGATTTACGGCCTAAAATTTGTGTACAAGTATAATAATATAAACTTCATGAACAATATCCAAGCTGTCAAGCTTAGCCTGCATGAAATTTAAACGCGGAATTGTCCTTAAACACATGGGCGCTCCTAACAAATAGAATTGTCAAAGTGAGAACAAGGACTTGAGCGACAAGAATAACAACAACAACACAAGACTTTTTGATAAGTCAATTTTTTCCCAGCTTTAAATTTCCTCACAGATGCAAGCCAGATTTAACCGAGGAGGGGATAAAAAATGGGAAGCATGCCTTCATAAGTATGCATATGTGGAAGATAATGTCAAGCACGGAATATGTTGTAAATGTGAACCAGCCTGAAATAACAAGACTTGATGTATCAATAAAGGAACGTAATATCTCTGAGAGGGGGAGGGGGTGTGGAAATTGATAGAAATTTAGGGGTGCCGGAGCTGGTCTTATTGTATTTTCAAGGTTGAAAATTTCCGAAATTAACTGTATTTTACATTCTATTTAATGTTTACCCGCAAAATTCAAATTTTTTGGAGCAGAAAGGGGAAATTTGGCTAAAGCAGGACAAAAATTTTTCCATAATATTAAAATTTTGGCCACTGAAATGGAAATTTTTGCCAAGGGGACGGAAAATCTGGACAATATAAGCAAATTTAATAATCAAATCAACATTTTGTCCAATACAATCAAGTTGTGGTCAATTTAATCAAAATTTTTGCCAATTTAATCTAGATTATGGCATATGTAATCAAAACTTTGGCCAATTTAAGCAAAATCATGGCTAATAAAATTCAAATGTTGGCCAATTTATCCAAATATTGGTCGGTCCACCCAAACTTTTGGCCTACACAGTGAAAATTTTGCCCAATGTGTCCAAGTGTTAGCCATTGTAATGACAAATTTGACCATTTCAACCCAAATTTGCGTGAATAGAATATAAATTTTGAGCAACATAACCAAAAGTTTGGCCTTTTTAAAGAAATTTGTGTAAATTCAGCAGAAAATTTGATCATTTAAGCAAAAATTCTGGCCAAAGCAACTAGAATTTCCAAAAATAAAACTAGAATACGCAAAAAATGTATGCAGTACACCAAAAATTTTGATTCATGCAATACCCGGAAAGAAATTTCTACCAATGTGTCACTCCCAGTAATTCAAGCGGGGGTGCCCGGACCACCCCTCATACCCCTAGCCCCTACAGCCTCTCTAAACAAAAACATATATTTTATCCTCGTGATATTCACACGGAAGATATAATTTTCGCGTGGATAAAAAATTTGATTTAAAATTGAAAAACTGTTTTATTCAAAATAAAACATTTTCCCTCTTGCTCTTTTGCTCTTCATTAGTTTTTATTTAGTAAAATCGAATAATAAACTCATTCTTGGGTCTTGTTCCTAGCCAAGGGTAATGGGTACATATGGATGTTAATTTGACCATTGGGAATCCATTTAAATTTTTTTCCACATCCATTTACCATGTATTTCCCTCCTAATTATAGTATATATACGAGAACATAAGGAAGTGTGGAGGGGATTAGATAATCCCTTTATTTAAAAAATCAGATTCATGTCAAGAGCAAATAACCTACCCAAACAAAGAATGACTTGTGACGTTTGTAATACTTTTCATCTATTTTTTTATCCTTGGAATTTTAACGTGGATGTATACGTGAAGCATGTTCATCCTCTCGCATTATGTACGTACTGTGTAAAAACAATGCTCTAGAAATTGGCCTTGTTTTTTAAAAAATTACTTGCTAATTTGGTATAGTTGAGAGCATTGCTTGCATTAATCTTACTTGCTCATCCCTTGTAGTGTAGCTCTTCCTAAAAGAAAAAATGCTGATTTTGTTTGTGCAAGAAAAATTTACTACTACTGCTTAAATTAAATCGGACCAAAATAACTTTCCAATACACAAGCGTTTTTAATGGGGCGATAGAATTTCAAAGGAGTTGCTCATTACGTTGTTAAAAAATATTATGGTTTATTATTATCCGAGATTTCAAATGCATGACTTGTCTCAAGGAGCCTGACACTCTTGTTTTTACAATTGGTAATTGATACCATAGGAATTTAGGCGTCAATCTCAGTGACAATTATGTTGTTCATGGACTATCGTGGATTGCCAGTGAAGCTGAGAGAAAATAAGTCTTGCCTTGTTTAAGTAATTATTTAATTTTTAAGCTCTTGACGAGAGGACCACCAGAGAACTTTTAGAACTACCAAAACGGCTGTGATATTATTGTGAGGTCAATTTTTACAATACAGTAGTATAAATGAAGAGCCTTGAAAAGCGTGGGAAAGGCCGGACCGGAGAGGGAGGGGGATGCCTGGCACTCCAAGTAAAATCCTGGGGTGTGGAAAAATTGTAAATTTTATAATAAATTTCAGAGTGTTATTTTTACATTAAAACAAGTAAAAACTTGCTTTTGAGTTATTTTGACACAAAATGCATCTCTCAACATAAAAAGTTGTCCCAGGAGCTCCGTGAATTCTATCAAACCAGTTGAAAAACAGGATGTAATTGGGCAGCTACCGCATGCTTAACAATAGGTCATCACATTTTGCAAATTAAGTGTAAAAGTAGAAAATATGCATTCAATGCATTCCTTATGAGTAAAGGAACTTACACGTGGGGAAAAAATATGAAAGAATTTGCTAAAAAATCAAATGAATTATAATACTAAAGGTTCCGCTTTCCAAAGGTTCGATAATTTTTCCTTTCAATATTCTTGCTGGAGCACCCACGAGTTTCTCAAAGAGCCAGAAGAGTCTGATCCTCAAGTCATGAGCGTGGAGTACAAAACCGCAACATGAGGGAAAATCGTGGTTATTTTTCAAGAGAAGATGTGTTTCTTTAAAAAAGAGCCCATTTACATAATACACAAGTGGGAAATAAAATCAGTATAACACGTGTGCGCAATAATGTAATTCTCAGAATTCAGAAACATTTTTATACACACAAATAGAAACAGGTTTAATAAAACAAGCTATGTAATAACATATGAGCCGAACTTACTGCCATTGAGTTTGCCCTCAATTTGGCACCCCCGTATACTCACGTCCCTAAAGAGAAACCCCCTTCCGCAAAAACGTACCTTCATTTAGAACTGAAGCCGACACGCAGGTAAAAACTGCAGAGTGATGAATCTTCAAGATTTTAATAATAATTATTATTATTCTTCAACCAATTTTATGCTGACTTAAGTAAGAAAAACTATGAATAGATACTAACATAGGTTATGTAACAAGAAATTATAAGACGTCAGCAGAAATGTTCTTCAACTGTATCTTATTTGCCAACTCCGATAAAGAAAAATCTATATAGCTTGAATAATATATACGAGAGCTAAATTAACATTTGAAACATGATATTTTACCAGTTTAAAAAGATTTATTGCTTGTCTTTTTTTCAGTCATTTGAAAAAAAATTTAATCACATGAATGTCAAATGTGGTTTGGACTGGACATTTGTAAACTTATTTCAAATGTATGATTTTGTACATATGATTAATAAGTATGAAAATTGGCTGTGTATGGAAGGGAATAACTCCTATACATTTATAGACATTAAAAAGCTACATATAGGTTATATGGCTCCTAAGATCGCGGGCATGTCATCATATCATTAACACTTATGACATTCAAGGCAATAAAAAGCTATGGCAATAATGTCATGGTTATTGACGTGGCGAGAAGACATGGACTCGACTGCATGGTAAAGGCCATGGAGTATTATATCTGTTTTTTCTTCAACCATTAATTTATTGCTACTGGAAATAAAGATTACTGAAGGTACACAAATATAGCACATTTAGATCTCACATACTTACAAGAATATAATAGTGGAGTGAAATGAAGCTACTTTACTTTGGCCACAGTCCTTTGACTATTAATTTCATTGCTAGAAATCACCATAAATTCCAAAACAAATACACTCAGAAACATTTATGACTCAAATAGAATCCCATGAATTTTAATTATTAAAGAGGACGCCCAATATTGAAACGTAAACCTTTTTAACATGTTCAGTGCTATACGTGCTGCATCTGAAAGAATGATGGTGCAGCAGGTCATCGAGTACATGTGATCATAATCCTGCAAATTATAACACATACAACTTAAACACATGGCATGAAAGTCATCAAAGCTATAGAGTTTCTTAGGAATTCACAAATTGAATATTAAATAAATGATAGCTTTGTAATTTCATTGGAGTAAATAAAATGAAATGCAACATTCTCACAATAAACTGAGTTTAAAACGGCTATAAAAATTACTTGATGGAGTCTTCAGTATTACTTGGTCTGTCTGGTTTGTTAAAGAAGTTCAAGTTCGGCATGGAGAGTTCCCTGTTAACTTTGCCACTCGGATAATTAATGTGTTTTTGGAAGAGTCGAGTTTTCTTCAGATCTGCACATACAATCTAAAAGTAACTAAATAATATTAAATTCATCGATCCTTTCAATGGGTTTGGGGTAGTCAGTTAGGTAGATTTTACTTGAACCTGTGCGTAGGTCATGGTATGAGGGAATATTTGCATTTAATTTGTCTAATCATCATTCACGTTTTTATCAATATAAATTATTACATGTCCATATGATTGTGAGATTAATGTGAGTGTTGAGACTAACCTGGCAACGTTCACAAAAACAGGATCTGTCATATTTACTATGATCACGTACGTCGGCCTTAGATTCCCTTACGTTTCAGTCACATCGGTAGTAGAAGTATTAGCTGGAACGGCCAGAGCCCTGTAAATTACATGGGAAAATATTTCTGGAATTTTTAATATTCAATAATAATATGATCAAAACTCAAAATAATTAGTTTAGTTTGGTTCTCACAAGGACATAATGTAGACATTTGAATAACTATTTCTGAACACACTAAGGATGACATTTGAGCTGGGCTTGTGTAATTCTGAAATGTACGCATAATTCCATGATTCAAAGTTATCATAGAATTAATGTGTAACAAAAATTTGACACTAATCAGTAATATATAGACAGCTATAAAAATCAATGAGGAATAAAATTAACACATGAATTACACATTTATATGATCTGGGACTTTTGGGGCAGTGATGATTATTTAAGGTTAACAGCAGGCTCGGCTCAGGTCAAAATTCTTGACCTTTCAGTGATCCGAAGAGACTTATTGGATGACGGCATGAGTCCATTATACACTCGAGCTTGTTTTAACAGGCAGAGATTTTGAAACACAAGATTCTTTTCCGATTGCTAATCCTGCTTGGTTATTTGATACAGAGGTTTACCGAATGTGTATATCTAATGCTATTAAAAGCATCTGCGTGACAACAATAAATATTATTATATTATTGAACTCATTTTGAGGGAAAAATATGGATGTTAACAAAATCTAGAAATTAATAGGCATAAGCTTTTTACATTAGACTTTAGGGATTGTAATAATCTATTATTTAGTTTTAAAAAACGTGGATTTGGAAGCGGGATTTGGGATGGTTATGGTGGGAAACTTCAGCATGAGGAAATCAGGGGAAGCTGCCATCCGGTAACTAATTACTAATTACGGAAATTGTTAATTGAGGATACTATGAGTAAGTCCACGGAGAATGTGTTAACCCAAAACATTATATTTTTTTTAATTAATCATTTTCAGCAAAAGTAACGTCTGCAGGGTGTCATAAGCAACGGCGTTGGAATCTAATAGGTTAAGCTGTTCCGGAATTATGGCCAAAAACGACATTTTTTGTATTTAAGTCTGTATCTCCGGAACTAATGGTGCCATTTGACTCATTTTTGAACTAATATGTTCAGAAATAAGCTTTTCTGAGCAGGTTTCCACCGTTTTTGGAAATTTTGAAAATTGGCTGAAATGTAGGGGACAGAGTGGAAGTAAGTTGCAACCTTGCTCTTCCGCATTTTAATGAACAGTATAATTCCCAACTTATTTCATTCTGTCCACTATATTTCAGTCATTTTTCAAAATTTCCAAAAACGGTGAAAACCCGCACTGGAAAACTTATTTCTGAACATATTGGTTCAAAAATGAGTCAAATCGCCCCATTAGTTCCGGAGATACAGACTTAAATACAAAAAATGTCGTTTTTGACCATAATTCCGGAACGGCTAAGATGTGAATCGATGATAAATTTGAATTATGGTGTCCTCTATTTTTGGAAGGAGTGTACGTCGCTGAAGGTATGTCTTTAAGGATTTTGTCACGCAAAGTTTTAATGAGTTTCTTCTAGTTGATTGTATTGTTCATCAAAAAATATTAAGTATAAAGAAAATGGAAAACTGTGACAATGTTTAAACAATCGGGATATTATTGGAACTTTATTGAGTGCGGTGGTACCGACAAGGCAATGTTTTACAAAATCTTAGAAAACCTCCACAGCATGTACGTACTACACCGGCATCCCATATGCAAACCGCGCTTTATTATGTTTTAAATCGCAAAATTTAGAAATTTAACGCTTGACATATGGCTAGGCTAACAAGGGCAATGCTTTATTTCACATAGGACTCATCCATATTGAGCTAGGCATCATACACTCGCCACGCGATCCGCTCATGTGGTTGTGAAGTCAGTCGAGGTATGCACTTTGAGACTTATTAACATCAGTAATTACCTCATCCAGGGATTGTTGGTGATTGGTAAATCAATTCTGAGGTCACACTTCCTGTCCCATAAGCTGTCCCTAATTGAAAAAGTGTGTCCAAAATAATTTAACATAAATTAAAAAACCATAATATTACATGTTTAACAAGAATTGAGCCATCCTTTATTCACTTATTACTTTATTATTTGAGCATGAATCATAATTTATGTCAGTGGGATGCATGTAAGAATAAACGTTCAACATTAATCACGCGCAGATATTCGTAGAACCAATATTCATGGCTGTTAATGGTACCACTAGATTATTCTGTCGCACATCACTCCCAGAAAGTTGACTCCTCGCAAAAAAGGATGACACTGCAACAAATATTTTCAGACAGGTAAATTAATTGCTTAGCTTAAACAAAGTTTTCTCAGCTATATTAATATTTGAACTTAGCTTGATAAATTTGTCACTGCTTCTTTTTTTGAAGCTTTGGAATTCCTGGTGGTTCTAACGGTAGAAGAAATCGGCCAAATAGAAAATATCGTCAGCTCAGAGCACCAACGCAGAATTTGAATTTACAACTGCGGGCCAGAATTTCCTGGATCCACCGGTTGAGACAAATGATTTACATGGAAATTCTAGGGAAGCCATTTTTGCGGGATTTGGAAAATAACAGAGTTTCCACAGTGACATGTAATCAGATTCTTTATCCAACGGTGGATAGAACTTATTTCGGATATCGGAATATTTTTCGACGCATAACTGGTCATAAATTGTTGGAGTCGGTTTAAACTGGCGAGAAAGATCTGCATGGAAAACCAAGATCTACTGCCCGATGAAATTAACTGTAAAGCTGGACATGTAGGGAACGACTGCGTATTATATTTCTCGAAATGATTGCAATCACCGCAATATCATTATTACTGTTTATTCATATACTAGTTTATTATTAATATTCAATTTTATTTCTTCTATTCCCCTGTGAGTGCAAAAATTGCATACCACAGCTCAAAGCATACGGTTAACATTTACATGTCGTTAGCACCTCAAAAATAAAATCGCATTTCTCCAATATTTTTTTCAACTACTTAATCTGGAAGCAGAAACATTGGAAACTTTCAAAGATAGCTTTTAGTATGGCAAAATTATTTAGGTACTTAATGTATATATACGTGACGCTCGAATATTAATAGGGTCTTGCAGAAATAGGGGAATAGATGATATAAAATTGAATTGTATAGAATCTGCCTTTTTATTCTTTGAAATAGTTTCAATAATGAGTGTGTGCAAACTCAAATTATTTTGATGAGGGGAAGTCGAATTTAAAATCGTTTTAGGCTAATTATTTTTCAAAACAATCAAAACTGCATCAGCATGAATAATATTTTATTTTAATGACAACTTTCGTATTAGTTTAATTCTAATTACACATTATAGGATAGGATATTGGCTTATGGAACGGGTTAGCACTCACGTTTTTTAAAACCGAACAGGATCGGAGCAGTACTTCGGAGGTGGTCTAGAAATTTAACAATAAAACAAAGGTTCAGTGGCCACATGGAGACTTGTCTTGGGAGTGTGGGAGACTACCTTGATTCTAGTAGTAAAATATGACTTAGTTAAGTGTATACAAAGGTGAATTTAAATAAATTGTTTATTGCAGTGATATAAATGATAAATTAAAGTATTTACAAACAATTTCCTGAATGAATAAATCGTTTGTCAAAAATAAATTACAATAAATTAATAAAACCTTTTACAGGAATTAATTACAATTATTATTGGAAATAAATTACATCCATTCGCTTTCAACCATACACTTTAAGAGGCTTGAAATCCTTTTCCCCTCCATATCTTGGGGAAAGTTGGTCCTTTGGGAGAACTTTGAGTAACTTGGGAATCCAAACTTCAGGATTTGTTCCATAAACTTCCACGTTCTCCATAGCACTTCCCAAAATAGGTCGTAAGAAATTGAGGACTATTTCTGCAAACGCATTCGCTAAAGGAGAAAAAAACATGAACGATGTGTATAAATTCAGCTGCCTCTTACAAAAATAAGCGAGACCTCATGAAATCGTTATTTAAAGTTATTACATACCATTTACCACAAACATCCCATGTCCTAATTTCGCGGCACCAGCCACCAACTGAAATTTCCGCGTTACAAAACTTACGGCTGAAAATTAGAACCAACAATCAATAGTTAAAAATTAGGTGTGCAAATTTTGTAGCAATAACATTTATAACACACGGACGTGCTTTAAAAAATGTACGGCTACCTTTCACACTACTGAAGTGACGTATTGTATAATTATCCACGTCGATAATCATATTAAATTCTAGAACTGGATGTTCTGGAGTAGCATAAAAGCCAATACTGTCGTAGGCTCGTTTTAACATTTGATCCACGTATTTACTGTACGCCTTCTCCCATTCCGGCCCTCTGGCTAAGATATCACGGGTGGGCCATCCTCCCATTTCAACTACCCAAACTGCAATTGGTCAAGCATTTCATGCATCATATTCATAGCATATAAAAGTACAAAATTCAATTCATAATTAATCTTAAACATAAGACCCAAGACTTACTCGGACGTTTCTCCTCATCATATCCACTCAAATAATAAGGCAATTCGGCCTGTAATTCTTTCGGTGGCTTCCATGAGTCAAGCTCTGGGTCTAAGACAAACTATTATAAAAATCCATTACCATTATTCCGTTCTAATGTTTTCAAATAAATAATTTCGGCCAAAAAGATTAAATCCTGTTAAACACTTATCCTTACTTTCAATTCTGGAGGCACAGCTTCCGGGGGTATCTGACACTTTGTAGCTAGGATCGCAAAAAGAAAGAAGACAAAATTTAAGCTTAAGATATTGACACCCATTTCTTAAGAATTATTTAGGACTCAGAGAGACTGAAAGGATATTTTAATTATGAGGAGATTCAAAGCTGGACTGATTCTTCTCGGCCTGGACAAGGAGTATTTATATGAAAAGTTCAGTTTCAATTGACATTTTTATCAACCACCTCTCGCTCATTATAATTTAAGAATATTGTGCATGTCAAATTAAAGCTGACCTTCCTAAACACATAAACAATGCGAAGATTGTTCGAGTTCCAAGAGAATAAGTTTAAGAGTGTGAAATATGAAATGAGAGGTGGACAATAGTTGGAGGATCTCACGTTACAAACGCAAGAGAGACAAACTTATTATTTCCTTGTCAATAAACTACCATGCAGATATTTCACTTCTCCTGGCGGCACTGAAAGTTTTGACCGATACTACCCATTTTTGTCGACCGATGTGACTTAAATTTCCCAACATATTGGTCTACACACAATCGAAATATCGACCATTTTCCCCCAAAAAAATGGACCAACACGACCAAAATTCTACTGGTGGGCTAAAAATGTTTGACAATGTTTTCACTGCTAGTTTATTAGTTTTTAGAATTTCAACTCCAGTAAAAATGATTACAGCCTAGTTATAGCGATAACAATTAAATCTGTTAGGAATTTAATTAAAATTTCTTACCTCGAATTAGAACGGAATTTCTGTTCCGGTAGACCTTCCAGAAGCGGAAGGCTTCCGTGAACATGGGAAGAACCATACATAAATATTGAATTGGTCGGAAGTATATGAACTGGAGGATACACACAATAAGTGAAGATACGCAATGTTTTTCACACCCTCTTTTGTTCCTTCCCTTTTGGTTTGAGGAAAACTGTAAAAAATTAAAACTGCATAGGGTTTAGATTTATACAATGACTTACAATTATTAGAGAATGACGATGAGCTTGTACTTGCGTGCTAAGCGAAGCTGCCCAGTTATGAGTAATTCCTTGATAAAATTCTCATGAACTTGATCTTATAGGGGGTTATTATTCTACCTACATTAAATACTCAGCTTCAGGTGCCACGTGTTTCCAGTTGTTTATTATGATATCTACATATGTACGTGTATTTGTGTTTACATTTATTAAGATATTTTATTAAGATATTTATTAAGCCGTGACTTGTTAGCGGGATTGGCTCTTTTAGCATTAAAAAGGAGAAAGAAAATCATGTAGCTTGGCAATTTCAAAATTTCATATGACTGAAAACACATTTCAGAGTCCAAATAAAAAAGACATAGGTGTGGAAATTATCTAAAACTTCAAAGTTTTCTTGTGAAGTTGCCGTAATGTACATACATACATATGTGACCAAAATGTTTACATTTGACACCCAAATCAACAATAAGAGTTATTTCATATTATGTCCAGAATTTCCAACTTTGTGACCAAACAATTCACACTTTGACAAAAAATTTACACAATTTGTCCGAAATTTTCACCAAGTGACGGGAATTGCCACGTTTGAGATTTAATGATTTCAACCACACCGTGAGAAGGGAAAATTTGTGAAAACATTTTTCCACTTCAGTTACCAAAATTCCCACTTTTTTAACAAAATTAAATATCTACGCTAATATTTTACCTTTAATGGATTATTATTAAAAACCACATTAATCACTTCAGTGATTTCCACCTTAAACATATGTATGACATTTTCAGGAAATCACGTACCTTAAAATCTCAAGGGAAACAATTTATCATAGTAATAGTTATGTTATGTAAATATGAAATCTGCTTCCTAAAAGAACTTATTTTCCCAACCTCTCCAAAATTAATATTAAAACTATGAATTTAATCACAGATGATTCATTCGTATATTCAGTCCTACATCGTCATAACATATTAAGCGGCATCCTTTACTTCTCTTTCCTATTGTACTCAGCTACTACTATACGGGCGATTAGGGTTAATCGCTCATGAATTCTTTTTTAATGTGAGCTCATCCATAGTGGAGCAAAACGATGACATGGAGGGCAAGAAATTCTTTAGTTAACAAAAGTGGCAGAAAACCGTCAGAAATATCCAAATCCAGGTTTAAATCCCAGACCAGACAACACGTTCTTATACTTAAGGACCCAAATTATTGGGGCAAGTTAACAAGTGAAACGATATGTAAGGAAAGTGAAAGTGTTAAAATTTATAAAAATAGATTGGAACTGTTAAAGGTATTTATGTATGTCAATTTCTGTGATATTATTAACTAAAATGTATTTGACGTATGTGACACATATGCTTTTAAAAATAAGTATGTGGCGTAATTGCGAATTGTATTGGAACTGTGTCATTAGATATTTGTTGTTCAAGATGGCTCAGTATTATCCGTTTCGTAAATAAATAAAGTGATAAAACTTCCCAGTTGAGATGGGACCGCAATTATTATAATAATTGCAATATACTGTAAAGGTATGTAGTTTTCTTACTGCATTTTTCAACAGTAGTGTATAGCAATACTTGGTTAAATTTGTAGTTTCTCAAGCAATTAGAATTTTTCAAGTATTTTATCAACGTCACAACAGACGGGAAAAACACTCTGTTCAGGAGCAAATTCATCCCATAAAAACAAGTTCTAGAATTTTCTTCTCTGGTTCCCTCCACTATAGATTATTGTTGTATGAGAATCCCTTGTATTAATTTCAAAGTAGTTTCATTTGTTACTTCAACGTAGTAAAATATTTGGCAAAATGACTCCCACACAAAATACGGATATTGGTCCGACTATAGAAGAAATAGCAATTAAAAGTGTAAGTTCTTTAAATTAATTATTACACATATGTACATTAATTATATGCATATGTGCGGGAAATAAAATGAAAATTTAACGATTTTTAGCATGATAATAATATTATAAATGAATCTTGGGGTCTTTTATAAATGCAATCAAAATTTGTAAAATTTTAGCCGTTTTCTTATACGATTATGTTTTAAATCCACAGCTCCGAGGACGAATTTCGGATATTATTTCTGACGACGAGAAATTCGACGATGACTTATACCTTTTACAGTGGCTAAAAGGTTGCCAAATTTTCCATTAAATTTGGACATGATTAAAAATTTATTTAAGATTTTACAGGCTCATCAAGTTTCTTAATTGATTTTAGTGAACAAGTTAGACCCGGAAAATACCGAGCCTATGATTCGGAACGTGAGTACCGTATTTTTTATTATCTATTTATCTACATACATAATCTATGGTGAAAATTTATAAATGAGTAATATGTATGTATGTAGCTTTATGTAGCTTTATGTTATGCATATATGTCTATGTACATGTGATAAATGCACAATAGGCAGTTCAATGGCGAAAAGAACAGGATGTGGAGTCAATCGAGGAAGAAGCGTTCCAAAGATTTAAGAGAGTTTACGCTGCAGCTTGGGGCACCACGAGAGACGGACGTTTAGGTAATGGAAATTCAGAATATTTAATGATATGATACAAACAGTGTTACATTAAAAATCTCTATATGTACGCTTGAATGAAAGGAAACTTAGTCCAGCTTTGAACACATACAGTTGCGTATAACCCCATGGGGAAAAAGGACTACAAAAAGGGAATAGCTGAGTATGGTAAACCCCTTTGGATGCGTTTATGGATTAAATTATTCTTTGAAATGGAGGGTCGAATGATTAACTACAACAAGGGGAAGAAAAGACCCACGGAAAGGATCACAGTGGATAGTGCATCTTGTCTAATTAGCATTCAGGACGTTAAAAATTTCTCTGCATTCCAAGTAGCGAGTTTGGATGGTAAGATTCATTGTCATTTTTAAATTTATAATAACTATTAATTATTACCGATTTCATTGAAATACATATAGTCTGATGAAATTAAATATTGTTGGATTGTTTGAAACTTAAGTTGTGACAGCTGGGCGAGAGCAAGTGAAAAACTTATCCCTGTACTTCCCGTTGATAATTGACTTGACCCTTATGATTAACAGTAAGAGCAAATAATACTTAAGTGAAATATTTTGACCGTTTACTCTTATTAGATGATAAAAAAATATTTCTTCTTTTCTTTTCCAGTGAACAAAATTTTCAAGGTTATTTTTAAAGTTGTGAAACCATTTTTGGAAAAGCCTTACTTTACTTATGAAATGTACGGAACGAATGAAGCCGAATGGAGGAAACGCCTTTTAGAAATAATGGATGAGGAACAACTTGAAACTTTTTTGTCGAATTGAATAATTCTAAAATAAACAGAAAATCTGGATGATTCCTTTTCATGGGACTCACAGCTTGAAAACATGACTTTATTTTTTAACACTTTTTATACGCAGTTCAATGGAGATTACAATATTTTTTCTAGCTTAACATTGTTTTGCCTATACTCTACCCGTGTCCGTATCCACCCGTGTTACCCCCAACACCACCACCAAGTCCACCTCCGCCGCTGCTGTAGTGATTGCCTCCGGTGTTACCACCTACTCCTCCCCCGAGACCTCCCGCTCCACCATAACCATTTCCTGTAGAGCCCCCTATACCCCCACCCAACCCACCACCTCCATGTCCCCGAAAAGTACTTCCTCCAATCCCTCCACCTAACCCACCAACACCTCCGTAACCCCCACCAGTGTTTCCTCCAATCCCACCCCCTAATCCTCCAGCTCCTCTGT
>JAQFXU010003594.1:0-15795 GCA_034693705.1 Spatulosminthurus flaviceps
ACGTTAATTTTGCAGAAAATGACTAATTTTAAAAAATATGATGTTTTGGGCTTACATATTCCCCGTGGACTTACTCATTAAAAAAATTGAAACTATACAATTCACTTATACCTGGTAGCGAACCAGATCCCTATCAAAGGTCATCGCCTCCCGATTCAAGTTAGATCGGATGCAGCGGACAAAATGAGACGAGCCAGTAGAAACGCGGGTGAGGAGTTCCAGCAAGGAATTCCTCGTGGTGGAAGCAATCGTCTGCATCTGTCTTGTTTGCGAAAATTTCCCCTTGGATTTTGTATTATATCGCTATTTCAAGTATGTATGGGTTTAATTTACTTGCATTTATTTAAATTTCATTCGTCCTGGGTATTTTTATTAGTACAATTCTGCAGGAACTTCGGGTTTACCTTTTCATGATGAGTCGCTGATGTTAAAGCATTGGTCCATCTCGTTTGCTTCACGTCCTCCTCCGTGATTGTCAAGTTACCTGTTTTAGTCATTTGATTGGTGTAAAGCTGAACTATTGTGGGATTCTGGGAAATCCGCATTACTTGGATCATTTCCGGTGAGACGAAATTCTTGTTCCTTTCCACAAAATTCACTGCATCGTATATTACCTATTTACGAATTATTCCAACAAATTATTAATGATTTTTGGCGGGTCGATTTATTTAAAAAAAATTAATTATTACTAATAATAAATCGTAATTAATATTTAAAATTCTCACCTGGCCCGAATAATGAGCGACGGAAAAGCTCACCTCATCCTTCTTACGGATGAACCGGGAGTTCAATTCGGATTTGAGTTTTTCTAAAAAATTTAATTTTTTTGTAATTATAAGCATTGGAGGGGAAAAGGAATTATTTGCATAATATAAGTAATTACGTTGTATATTGTTGCGATTAATTAAATTCGATATATATTAAAGGACTTCAAGTTAAAAATCACCCAAGAAATTCTGATAGTCATTGCTACTGGTCTTGGTCTCCTCATCGAGGTAAGCCAGGAGACCCACGGGCTTGGAAAGAACCACATCGAGAAGTTCCCGGTTATCGTGGTAATTGTAAGCAGTAACGGTGAGTTCTTCCTTCTCATAATCTTGCTATATTACACGCACCATTATCAAAGAGAGAAAAAGAATTGCCTTATTAAACCAATTGAAAATATCACATAATTCTCCACCTGCTAAATAATATAATGCGGAGACCCACCCTAAAAACTTGAGTCATAAATAATTGTCTCTCCATAATTGTACAGCTAGACTTGATGTGGCAAAATTGCAGTAGCAATAAGTGGAGACAAAAAGCCGACCTCTTCCCATTCCCACCACCCTACCGATCTACCCCATTATTAAAAGCTAATGATATAATAAAAGAGTGTCCCATAAAATGTTGTGGTGACCAAAAATGAATTTTTTTTGCTATTTATGACACTAGGACTCTTACCATTTCCCATTGGAATACACGCTGATTATACAAAAATTGCAGTTGCTCGTTTGTCATGTTGACCAAAAACTGATCGAGGGTGTTGTCCTGCGCAAAGCATTCGAAGCCTGGAATGTCGAGGACTCCTAAACTGTGTTGATCCCCACTGTTTGAGTAAAATAATCATTTAATTAAATAGCGTATGTAAGTAATAGAAATTCCGGGCCTAAACAAGGAAATTATTTCTGTCAGTGCTTTAAACGTCATATCTCACATTCATGAACATGGAAATTAATAATAATGAAACTTTCTCGTGGCATATATTTTAATTGAATTCACCCTTTTCTTTCTTTTAGTGAATTGTTTCCAAACTTACAAAACCAGACGTGTGAAGGATAATTTCGAATTGACCAGATTGACAATCCAGTCTACCAAACGGCAGTATAAACTTCTGGCCAAACTATCACGCATCTCCACTGATTCTGTGTAGTTACATTTCCCACGAACCGGCTCTCCCGCTGTTACTAAACAGAAATTTGTGAAGGTCCAGGCCAGTTTCTTTGAATCCACGTCCAAAAGTGATGCAACTAAATAATCATATACAATTTATGAATTTTTTGAACTCATTTTCGTAGCGATAACCCTGCAAATAAGTATTTAGAAAAATACAGTACTTTTTTCAACCACATCCGGATTTACAACGGAAGCTTCCTCCTCCCCCTCGAATCGTATCTGACCAGTGAGGAGGATAGCACATAAAATCTTGACAATCGACTCCTGTTCATCTAAGGAAAAGTCGAGGATGTTGAAAGCTTCTCGGACTAATCTAAGATTCTCCACATTATTTTCTGGAACATGTTGAGGACACTCGGGTAAGTACTCGTAGGTGGTCCCACGTGTCAAGTGGTACTTGCCCGTTTGATCCGTTGCAGTTAATGTATCCACGAGGTAGTAGAAAATATTGAAGTTGCTCTGGTTTCTGAAATAAATGCATTGTTTTCCAACCATACAAAAATAATCATTTTGGTTTGGTGTATATTTAAATGAGAGAATATGATTTTTGTGCTTTTCAGTGGATGTACATGCCCATTTTTGTTATTAAATACCTTGGTGTGCTGGAGACACGCCATTTCTCCAAGCAAAATGTTGAGAGGATCCCTCCGCTCAGTTTCCCACTTTTGGAGAAAGTCAATTCCAAATATTGAATGAGTCTCGTGGCATTGTCATTAAAAATAGTGCTGGCATTGCCAAAGGCATGGACGATAGTCTCAACTTTGAGGATCCTTTCGATCATCTTCTTATTGCTGGCAGTCATATTGGCAAGGTGCCAGAGAATATGCTTGCCTGCTGTAGACTTACCAGAACCAGTCTCTCCCGTCAGTATAATATTCTGGACTTCTTGATGATGCAGCATGTCTTGGTATGCACGATCCGCCACTCCGTAAATATGGGGTGCATTATCACATCGTGCCTTATATTTGTATTTAACAGCCACCTGAGCATAAACGAATCAACAGAAGTGCACGAGGTAACAGCTTGTGTCTGCCTATGTGTGTGTGTGTGTGTCTGTGTAATCGACCGCTGTCTAAATTATATAGCCTCATTTTACTTAATTACAGACCGTAGGCATCATTTCATCTGAAAACATTTACCCATTAGACATTGCCAGAAAGAGAGAGAGAGACGATTAGTACTTTCCACAGACATTGCTGCTGGAACGAAATAACATTTTCGTACGTTTCTTTCACCCGAACCTCTCATACACAATACCAATAATTTCTGATCAAGCCCAATGGTTAAATGCTTTAAGTGCTTGAATTTATTCTTTCGGTTCATAAACACGACATGGGATGAAGAAAGGGGACAAAATGATGGCGGTAGCAGTATAGTCACGGCTGTTTTATCTGCCCGACATAATAAGTATATGTACTTTCTAATGGAGGAGAAAATATTTGGTCATTTTCAGATATCAAGAAGATTCCAAGAAGGAATTTTTAAGAAAAATGTGTTAAATGCATTTTATGTACACTACCAAGAAAAGAAGACTCTCATCTGTGAGATATGTATACCTGTGGACTGTAGAGCTTCCTAAATTTTTCCAGGCCAAATGGATTGATGAGGATGAGAATGTCTCCTAAGTAAGTGTAAATATTTCCTTCGGCAAATCGTTGATGGAGCGTCTCCATTACTCTCTCCTCCGAGGCTTTATGTAAAGTCGCTAAATCATCCCGACTGAGACGCTGGGGAGCTTGCATTCGATCCATCTATCACCAACAACATTGCCGTATCAATATTGCTCCCTCGTAGCATAAACACATTACAAATATCTAATGATACGCATCTTGTCAATTCCATTGTACATAATTCCCATGCCCTAATACTTCCAGGTCTACTGTAGTCAAGTGGTTGATGTTTGAAAGGGGATTTTTCCATGCACTGCATTTACTATGCTATACATACGTAAGTAACGTACCTTGATCGTCTCAGATTTGACAGTAACTTCCCCGTGATCAGGTGCTGATGGATCATTGCGAACTTCTTCCAGCATGCTCACGATACTTGCACGAATCTACAGAAATTACCTGTTGTATACCTTCGTTAATTTCTTGGGACTAAAATACGTTGGGATAAAAATGTTGAAAATTATTTCTGCCCCTTTCATTACCCCCTCAACATCCGCGACTTTCTCCGTAAGAAATGTATGCTCCAGTAATTCTGCTGACCAAGCTCGGTGATCCGGATTTTTGGTTAGACATCTGAAAGCCATTAGGATGTTATTGCAATTAAAAAAAATAATTTAAGCTTTTATACCCAAAATCATAACATTTGATCTTAAATAAATTGTACATACTTATGTTAATTTGTATATCGTCGGCTAAAGTGCAAAAGGGGCTATAATTTGTTTTTCCCATAACGTTATGAAAATTATAGCCCCTTTTGCACTTTAGCCGACGATATCCAAGTTTTATGCTAAGCAAGTGTTTAAATTTTGTTACGTCAATAGTTGACTCAAATGTCGGTTGCAGGGCATGGAGGGTCAACAATAGTAGTAACGTCGTAACGTGGGTTATTCATGCAAGAAGTACGACATAAAAAGGGTCGATAAATTGTATAAAAATCTAAATGTGCGCATAAATGACATGTTCTTCCCAATATGGGATATTTTCATATGCCCCGCTGATCTTGGAATGTATTACGCAGCATGTGAACATATATGGTGTCATTTTGCACTCCCAATAATGCCACTCATTTTTAAGGTTGAGTAATTGGGATTTTGAGAGTGCAGTCTCCTAATCCATGAATAAATGACAATGGTTGATATTTAAAAGCTTGGAAGTATATATACTCAACTCAGCAATGAAGTCGTTGTAGAGTTGGGACCAGTCCTGAGGTTTTTTCAAAGTAGGTGGTGGATTTTGGATAATTTGGAAGAGAGCTCGGGGTGGATGGACTTCGCTCAAGGGTGCTGCTCCATCTCCTAACTCAGCCGCAGTAATCCCTAGAAAATGCGAGGAAAATGTCATCTCTCAACGTGTGTGTACAATACCGTGAGCCATAATAATGTGAGCTTTACCATTATCTAATACTTTAAAATGTACTCAAAAGCTACTACACTCGCAACAACGACAACAACATAAAATTCAACAACCACTACAACAGAATACTTGTATCGTAACAAAACCAAGGGATTTCCTTCCCCGTCCACTTAATGCTATGGTACTTTTCAAGCTTTTACTTCCATATACTACTCTCCTTTCCTAAAATACAATACACATACATAATCGTTACACGTAGAATAATCTAGAGGATGTTGAAATCCCCAAAAGGATTTGATTTCTAATGGTTTGCTTTCCCTTTTATTCCGTGGGATAAGTGCGGATTATAAAGTGTATCGATATTTGTCCTGTCCTGGATTTGGGCTCTGGATCTCTTTCGTCCTTTCTTTGGCAGTTCATGGGAGATAAGTGAGCATCATCACTTTCACATAATAAGCTCGTGTGGAGACTATGCTACAATATATGTGACCATTTTGCCAAAAGGAAATATGGGATGATAAAAGCTAATGGTTTGTATAAATACTACACTATATACTTTTCTCTCTATTTATCCATGCATTCATGTAATATGTGATCGCTGGACTAACCCAAAGACCAGACATCTGCTCGAGAGTCGTAAGCCAGGTCAGGGGACCTTTCGGCCACGGCTACTTCTGGAGCCATCCAACAAGGTGAACCTACAGTACTTTGCAGTTTTCCATCTGGTGCTCCAACATGCCTTCACAGTTAATATTCCTCCATTATTTCACATAATTTTTTAATGTATTTTTAAAATTTGTTTTGTTAAAAAATTCTTTTTTTTATATATATCGTGATTTTTCTACCTGGATAGACCAAAATCCGTCAGCTTAATGTTACCATCAGCGGTAATGAGAATATTGGCGGCTTTCACATCCCTATGGATAATGCTTTGATCGTGCAGTTCCTTAAGGCTCTAAATTTTTAAATATACACTACCTTAATTGGGAATTCTATGGGTTAATTTGTAGGATTTTTGATAACATATGAGGAAATAATTTTTAACCTGCAAGAGCTCATGCACAATGTAAGCAATAATATCTTCCTTCAAAACTCGGTCATTAGGTTTGAGTTTCAAGAGCAAATCATGAACGGAGCCACCTTCGCAAAGCTTGATGGTATAGCAAAAGATTTAAGAGCCTTAGAAAATTTTCTTGTGACATTTGAATTTGTATTTCGTTTTTTGGAAAATCATGTTGACATTTTTTTAGCATTGTTGTAACCTCAAGTTAGATTACCCAATAATTAAAAATGGTCTGAAGTTAGAATTATTATTACCTCCATGACAAACCAAACTTGATGAGGGTTATTTGAGATGACACGGTAAGCTCCGAAAAAAATCGGAAATCTGGGATTTCCATTGCAAGTCTCCATCAATATAGAATTCTCTTCGTAAATATCCTCAATATTCTCATCACTCTCGTCAATTATTTTAATTGCAACTTCCTTCCCATCTGCAAGCATCCCGTTACAGATTTTAATGTTTTATGTGTGGAAAAGATACTAATGCTAAAATTTCTAAAATTCTTAAAATGCGATTTTGGCCTGGGAATTAAGAAAAAACAATTGAAATTTCCCTAAATTCTGAAAATGTCTCTAACGAGATTATGAGTGACAAATTATGTAAGAACATTCTGTACTTCAAGAACTTATCGGAATCTTTTAACATTTTTTTCGAAATTTACTTTCTCGGAGTGAATACCTTTTGCATTCCATTATAGTCAAGGATTTAGTGATAACCTACATGTACAAATAGATGTTTCTTTTCGGGAGAGTCTCAAACCAAGAGGACAAAAATGAACTTACTCTGGTCAGTAGCTTGACGAACCAAAGATGAATTTCCTTCACCGATGACCCTTCCCATAGTAAACCGGTCACCGGGATCCTCTAGGGTTTGAACCCATTCGAAACACTTTTCCATTTTTTCATCACCCATTTCCTGGACGCTCGTATTACTTGCCAAAATTTTTTATATATTCTTCCGTAAATTCACAAATATTTCCAAAACAAGTATCACTTCAGAAATTTACTCCACTTTTACAACAAGGCTGTGCACCTGGAACTAATAAAATTCGACTGACTGGACCAAAGTCGATTGTGTTTGGTAGCAAGCTCGACTAAAATTAAATTATATTCTTTGAAGGACGGTGTTTTCGTGGTCAAGAAATGATAATGACAACTCCATGGATATTTGCAGTAGGGTTTTACCCGGTTTGGAATTAATACATAAGGATTTCATTAGAAGCTTTCACTATATATTCCAGCGGATCTTACATGGAAGTTAGAGCATGCAATCATAAGGAATCCGTAGGATCGCCCTGATTTGGGACGACCAACGAGCTTGTAAGTATTCACTATTTATACTCCATTAATCTGTACTATGGGGCAGAGTTGGCTATTTCATATGCGTAAATAAATAGGATGATACCAAAGGTGTGAGTGTGCATGCACAAAAATTGTCTATTGTCTTTTCATGTATTGATTTTATTCCTAAAGGTTTTTTGTTATGAAAAAGACGTGTGGGAGACTGACAAATAAATTACAATAGGTTTTACCTCCTTATTAAAACCTCTGACATTTGGCCTGGTACCTAAGAACATTCTTCCTTATGTACACATATAAGCGTGTGCCTGTGGATGCTCAGATTTAATGTCATTACTTGAAGTCCTATAATGTGATTAACTCTTTGTAATATTTTCTATAGCAATGAATCAGTGGTAGAATTAATGATCATTAAAATATTTGGTATATCATGCATATATAATTATATATCCTTCCAACTGCATGTATTTAAATGTAGAAGGAATATCGATTCTCAGAATACAGTCACTTACTTATTTCTGTGCCACATTTATGGAATAAACTGTACAGATTTTTATGACACAAATATTGCACATTTGAGAGGCCCATGTACTTATAATTAGTAGGCCAAAAAAATAAAGGAAGCTCCATGAGTTTTGCTGTTTCTACAAACTTGCTCTCTTTATTACTATTACTTACTACTTATAACATTTAGCAAACATCTGCATTTTTTTCTCACTTCCTACTATTACATAACTAATACATATGTACACTTGGCAATTGCATTCGGAATAAAAATCACTGGATAAATTCATATTATATGAATCGTGAAAAATCCAAGTCTACGTCTTTTTTTCAAGTACCGACGAAATGTAGTAAGTACCTACATCTTATTAACTAAATTGAAATATATATGTAAAATGTCAAGGTCATAAGGAACTAAAATTCTCCGGATTTCATGTTACTGATATTCATTACTATTAAATATAAAGCCTGTAACACACGAATACATTTAAAGGTAATTGCTACGCAGATACGATTTTTTCATGTTTTCCCTTACATGTATCTATAGATATATGTATACGTAACTACATATACATGTATATATGAGTCTAATAAGAAGAATAAATAATTCCATCACAAAAGTCCTAAACCATAAAATTTCCTATCCATTACATACTTGTACACACTAACAAAAAATACAAACAATCCATAAAGTAGACAGCTGCTTTTAGGGAAACAGGGGCAATTATAATAATAAAGCATATCGGATTTTTCCGCGATAGAGATTTTTCTAATGAAAAACATGCCTTAACTTTCTAATATTCATAATAATTTGGTCAGTAAGTTAAGTTAACATTTTTACAAGTGATATAATATCAGTCTTAATGAAATAATTATTACTGGAAATGATGGGGTAGAAGAATAGGTTTTTCTTAAAACTAAATTTAATTTTATGGCTACACTTTGTATTTTTTTTACCACGAACTTCTCCATTTATGCCCATTACCCGACAAGACCAAAATGATATTTACAATTCAATTATTATTAGACTCCATCAACCCCAACCTTTTCTGTGTTTTTAGCACTTGTACTAATACTACTAATGAATAAATTCGAAAAAGCACAAATTTCTTGAATAAAAACGCAAATGTGTAATGTTTCATAAATAGTAGAACCAGGACCGGTAAAAACAATGATTTTCTTATTTACATTAAATTTAGGTATGAATCATTTACAGGATGATAAAAATGGAAAAAAGGATAGGATAATAAAAGAATTTAAACTGTATGGGGATTTTAATGTTCAAAATACATTAGGAAAGGAACTGAAGGCTAAATGAGTCTGAGACTATAAACGTAAGGGTACAAAAAAGAAGCGAAATTTTTACACTAATGCTAAGATTGCTAATAGAGAATGAGAAAAATAATGTAATTAAGTACATGATACTTATTTGCAAACTGTGACCCATTCATCGATTGTACAATTCTGACAGATGACTTCACAACACCAACGGAACTGACAATTACACCTTTTAGTGTAGGTCTGCCTAATAGTATTGTAACCACGACCACAACATAGGGTACTACAACTACCCGCATCCCTCCCGGTGTTATTACACATGCGACCAGAAGTACCAGGAATGTTGAAGTCATTGTTGGAGTCACAGTATGTAGGGGATTTCTCATAATACCACAACTCGGAATTAGCTTGTTTCTTATTCTGGCGATCCCGCCGTTTTCTCCTTTGCTTATTGAAACTCTTCTGTACCCTGTTCAATGGTCGGTTGCCAAATTCCGACTGATCTATCATGATGGCACGACGAAATTTATTCTTGAGAACGGTACCCACACGACGGAAGTCAGGTGCCGTTCTCCAACAAGTTCGTAACTCACAACTCCCTGACAAACCATGACATTTACACCGGACGTCCATGTTCCCAGACACCGCCTGCAAAATCAACATTTATTCATCCTTTGTCAATAACCAATCACACATATGTCACAAAATTACATTTACAAATTCCATTCAACTTATTTCACCTTCCTCCCGTTCATTTTTTCTGGCAATTATCCATTTTAAAGCGTTGTCTCCATTACCCCAGCCCCAATATTTTAGAATGATAAATAATATTCTCTGCACATTTTTTCCTATTTCTCAACATGCGTTTTTTAAACTCCAGTAATAGCTTCTTTTACTTAAAGTACATATATTTTTCTCTCGTAAGCTCCAATGAGGTGCTTTGCCAAGGAATGGATTTTGATTTGATTTGATTTGATTTATTAAGATTTGATTGTAAAGTCATACATAGAATTAAATCCATGATTTCCAATGACAGACAATATCTCACAGCCAAATCTTAAACTAATACATAGAGAGATCTACATACATAGGAGAATTGAAATGAGGTCGGACTGACTTTAGTCTTGACTATTATTGTAATACAAGGAGAAAATAACTCGTTACTAAGGGAAATAATAACATTGCACCTACAAACACACACAAAGACACTATTATACCCACGAGCCTACATATTAATTTATGCTGCCTGCGTGCATGACTTTGATTTTACTTAGAGAACCCACTACGCATGTAAGAATCTGAGTACATAGATAAAATGTGAGCAATTCTCCACAGTCTAGAAAAAGAAAATTTTTTGTCCTTCAAGTCAAATTATTTTATTAGTCAACGTCTGTTCCATTTTTATGTCTTCATTTATTCCAACAACCTATATATGTACACTCTACCATCGAGACTATACGGTAACTGATACATAGCAAAATCTCTAATCATAATCCATCCATATAGCATCCTTCTCTATAATACTCTAATATGTATTTACCTGTAAAGGGAATATGAGCTCGAAAAATACTGCTACTCGTAGAATGCAAGCAAAAAAGGTGTATGTGAGAAAACGACCGGCGTAACTTCCAATACAAACTACACATTATTCTGTAAATAATGGATACTAAATAACATATAGAATGCACGTGATCCTTAAGTTTCACGCCTTGGAAAATAATTAACGCCTTTTCCTCTTTAACATTTCATAGGAGTAGAAAAGATCACCCACGGTGCGAACTTTTTAATAAGTCTTACCAACAGAAGTAGAGGAGGCAGGAGGAAACAGTAGTAGATTGAAGTATATCTAAGTATATGGCCACATGTATCTTACAATATCTACATTATGCGTATGCACACCTGAGGGAACAGCCTTGGAAGGTTCGTATGTATAAATAATTCTTCCTATAAATTTTCTTTCGGTTTGTCTATAACTCTACACAATACATATAACGAGCAATGGATAAGCCTTTATAATGATAATTTTTACTGTTACCCACGTCCAGGTAATCCATTACGCTACGGCTACAACCCATTAAGACCAAATAGTCCCCAGCCACTAAACACACTATATACTATCTATACATATACCATGAGATTAAAAAGTCCAGAATTAATCGTTATACCACTACTACACGCTTACACTATGCGGAAATCCCTTCCAACAAATTATTAGTACCATCCTTCCTTAAAAAGGAAAAGATCGAACCCCAATATTTTTAAAAGAATATTAAAGAAAAATAATTAACATTTCTCAGACCCTCAACCGTTTATTTGTGAATAATTTTTTTAACGTAACACAAAATAACCTTACCAATGCAATGTATATAAGGAAGGAGTAGTAGGACATAGCACATATGTAGGAATTTTTCCAAGAAAAAATACATGAAATTTTTATTTATAGGGGAAAATCCTCCTCCCTAACTTTTAAAATATCCCCATAGTTCACAAGAACCAGTCATTTTCACACATTTCATTCATTATTATTCCTTCCCTTCCATAGTAATTTAGACTCAAGCGTTTATAGCTTCATATATAGGCTTCTTCTACCACGAAAATTTTAGGTTTAGTATAAATGAATGGTGAATCTTTTTCTAGACTTTAAAGTGTACAGGCCATAGAATTTTACTCTAGGCTCTCTCTCTACTACAACAAATCCCATTGTCTTTTGGGCCTAATACCCACATTTTAATCCTGTAGGTTCTATATATTGTTAAGAATAAGAGTGAGTTTTTCCTTTGAATACAAGAAAAATAAGCCCACCAACCAAACAACCAACAACCATCTCTTAACATTAAGGGAGTCCCGTGAAAGGGACAAGTTTTCCACCTCTTGTATTTTGCACCTTATGAATTGCTCTTTCCTCTATTTCTCTTTTCTCCTATAATAATTCCAAGATTATACATTTCTTATACTATGTATGTAAATATGTAGCTAAATATAAAGTGTAGCCCATAAAAATAAATTCTACCTCAAAGAACAAAAACATTCAATTTTGTGGGATTTTAAGAGTTGCTCATCACCCGCTCCGCTTTTTACAGATAAAGGACTAGGGAATAAAAAAAGGTACATGTATATAGTACGTAAGTAATTTGAGGTGAAATTTGATGTCTCTATTTAGTACCTCCTGACTCAATTCACTTTCAAGCCAAGTATTATAACCAACAAGGAGGGGAGAAATTCCAACATGCCCTTTTGTATTGTGGAACCGTGAAATGAAGAAACAATCACTACGTCGTCTTACTTTGACCATTGAGCCGAGACTATGACGACACGGTGAATACAAAAGTGTCTATGCATAAGATAACACACACTGTGAATCCTTCATACGTGGCCCTATTTCGATAATGAGTATCCTCACACACACAAACACTCATTACATCCTAAAATGTACTATTTCAACTATACTTGGTTAATTCCATGGTCTATTACGGAACCATTCCCAGGGTACCTCCAACACTTGTTCATGCAGAGGAAAGGAAGAGGACGACACAAACAATTTATTTTACATTGAAAAAATAATTCATGGTATTTTTCTCTCTTGTGTCCTAAATTCTACATTTTTCTGATAGACTCATCATTCATTTCCTATTCTTTGCAATAATAACTGAGAAATTATCCTCATGCATTATGCATATCCCAACACCCCGGACTAAAGGATCAGAAACTTCACGACTCTCACTCTCTCACTTCTCTCCCATGCATAAATCCACAAAAACCCATATGAATTTACATATACTAGAGCTTACATCACAAAAACCTACAACACTTTCCACACACTTCATTAGAGAGAGAGAGAAATCTACTAAATTCCTATACCCCCTAAAAATTACCCTTGAATTTTCAATACAACTATACGACGAAGAACGCATGTTCAAATCCGGAGTCTAACCTTATGCAGGTATAATGGGAAGGGTCCTATGTAGAATTCCTACGTGAAACCTTCCGTGAGGGCATTTATCATTGCTCTTTAGCACTTTTACACATAAGTACCTTCATACAACTACAAAGTCCCGGGCTATGGGGCTCAATGATACAGCCACAGAGGTTTTTTGAGGGAGCAGATAATAAAAGCTGTAACTATTACCGCAACTTTACGATGACCCGCATATCTCTCTATTAAAGGCAATAGTAGTTGTTTAAAAGTCGGGAGGGGCGGGGTAATTTAGCGTGGAAATGAAAGGGTGCAAAGACGATGGTGTGAAAGTATGCACTTTCTGACGTGGGTTACAAGCCCGGCTCTTGTCCATGCTCATTTATTCTGATGTGTAATGGGAAAAGTGTAGCAATAAGGGCTGGGAAGGTGCATATATATGTTTTGAAGTTTAGCCCTATATATACATTTTCATTTGAGAGCTTGAGCCAATGAAGGTCCAAGGGAACTAAATATGTACGGGGACTCTGGAATCTAGTCTAGTGTACACATAAATCATAGGCGGTAGTTATTTAACATTGGGAGAGAGATAGATACAAAGCTGTATGAGTTTTTTGAAGTGTTAAGACATGGAGCTAGTTTGTCGGAACCTGGTGTTCGTGTGGCGTGTACATTAGACTATACATTATTGAAAAGATAGATTTATCTCAAGTGTTAAGTTCGTCGTGTTATGATGATGATGGTGGTGATGATGATGATGATGATGCGGCGGCTGTCTGTGGTAGGTTGCCCACCATGAGAGATAAACTCATTATTTTTCACGTTAAAATTATTAGCTAAAGGGCAATAGGTGCTGGGCTTTGTGGATTCTACATGTAACGTACATGCATGTATCTGTCTTGGAAGGAGAATTGAGAGAGAAAGGAAGAATGAAAAAATAAAAACGTTTTTCTTATGGACCTTCTCTCTTTTACACTTCACAAATGACCAATACTAAAATACATGGAGTTTGTATATCCTCTCTCTCTCTCTCTATATTATATATTTATATACTCACCCCCTACAAATAATAACACATGAAAAACACAAGTCCGGACGGGTCCTTAATATTAGCGCGGTTATCCTCACCCCTGCTCCGCTCAAACTCATTATTAAAATCCGAGCCCAGCTCAACATATGTATGCATACTATTAAAAAATGTTGACATGACAAAACCCTATTTCATTTACCTAGTCCTCTATGATAGCCCTGCATTTTCTAGACTTCTCTGAAAAATGGAATGTTTTCAAATTCAGAAAAAAATGTATAAGAGAAAAGGATGAAAAATGTTTTGGTTTTTCTTAATATGTCTTTGACTTTGCATACTTATTCATACATAAAAAATGTAATGTAATTTTTATTTAATTATTTATTTATTCACCAATCATTATCGTATTATTTCCTGTCTCTGTCTCTCGTGTAAAAAAAAGCCTTGTACATTCCACAACCCTTGTATATAATTATCATCCATCAAAATTCCTCACAATTTCAAGTGTCACGTCATAAATTTATGGAGGCGAACAGATATTCCAAAATGTCTTCTCCAAAGAGAAATCTCATTCCATGAAACAAAAAATCATCATGCAAATCCTACCTGGCGCCTCACTCATCAATGATTTCTAGAGAGACAACAATTACATAAAAATGGTTCCCTCCAATTAAATTTTCGCTTTTTGAATAATAATTTCAAATCATTGAAAGATTTTTAATAAAATTATTGAGAGGATGAGTTCCAGAGCCGGACTAGTAATTTAATTGTGAGAGTAGCATGAGAGGATCATCTTATTGTTATAGGGACGATACAAAAAACTCGGATTAAAAGGAACGTAGCCTGTGCCTTGGAGAAGCATTGAAATTAAGGATTTAGCACGCTGGTAAGTTAATACTGTGAAATATCAATTTACTAATGTGATTATTACTAGGGCATTGTAAATCTTGAGCCTGACGTCGGCAATGGAAACAAGACAAAAGGCCTAAAATTCACACTCGATTCACTCCTCCCTAGGGATATTTCAAAAACTTCATGGGTACTACAAAAATAAAATTCTTTGAAGATCAACATATACACGAATCTTATTTTTAAGGGTGCTATATCTCTTACGAAGATAAAGAAGATCCAGTTTTTTTTAAGTCTCTGAGAGTCTATTGATGGAAAATCCTTGAATTATTGCAATTTTTTTCTGTCAATAGTGACGTCAAGATTTATTACTAAAGTGTGTGTGTCTGTGTGAGGAAACTTTGATTGGAATTGCTTTTTTTCTCCTCAATTTAATTACAATAAAAGGTGGAACAATTATTGACATGTCAATTCCTATAAATCAAATTCATTAATTTGACACCTCTGCTTGAATTTTAAGGGTGAGAAATTGGGATTGGAAAATATTTTGTTATGATTTGAATAATAGCTTTTAGTTAGTAAATAACTCATATAAATCATTGTATGTTAAATTGTTAATGAACTTTGTCATGCTTATAAAGAGCCTCGCCAATTATGAGTTGTTCAATCCATAACAATTTTTCATTGTCAAATTAAAGCTAAGAGGATTTGCAAGGGACATTATTTTCAAGGAGCTGAGAAATATTTTGCCAATCCTTGCCAATCTCAATTGTTTAAGGTTGCGGTCGTAGGAGACTACAACTGCGGTCTTATTCCATTGATTTATATGGTTCTAGGCTAACTGCCCCCTCTCCAACTGCCCCGGGGGACAACTGCCCCGGGGACAACTGCCACCCGGACAAGTC
>JAQFXU010003595.1:0-15794 GCA_034693705.1 Spatulosminthurus flaviceps
TGTTTTCTGATATTTTTTCGATTTTTACATTTTCAATTCAATGGCTCACTTTTTGCTGCGGCCCTGCTGCAAGGGACATGTCTCGCCGTTTACGCCATGTTAAAGAAATCAACATTGGGCCCTGCTGTGACCAGTAGTGTGGACATGTGGTCAAAAAAATTTGAACAAAGATGCATTGATATAATAGCTAATGAAAAATCATGTTCAACTTGTTAAGTCCACGAATTCGTGTTTTGGTCAAATCACGAAGTTCCGTTTTAAACCGTTTTGGCAAAAGTGTGCAATGCATGATTAAAAATTTATTTGCATCTTACGTGCAAGTAGTCCCGAATGAAGTCAAAAACAGAAGTTGACACTTCATCATAGGGAAACCCCAAAAAATCAAGAGCCAAATTAACTTTACTCTCAATAGCATGAATGACTGCTCGGCAGTTCTCTGAATCTTTAGACTCCGATTTTGATATTCTATGGTAGTTTTCAATTAGATTGGTACCCATGCCATTTAATATTTTGCCTAATTTGGAAATATATTCAGGATCACCATCTTCCTGAAATTTTGGAAAACATCCAGCGATACTTTAAAATTGAAAACGAAACAAAATCAGAATTACTATTTTCTATATTCTTATATTCCAATACCTCTAAATTTGTACAAATAGCCTCCCATGCTCCTACATTAGTTAGAACAGTATTGAATGATTCAACAAGCTTTGTTTTTGCTAGAGGATCCATGCCTTTCATGATTATTCCGTAAATACATTCCGCAGCCGCTTCTCGCAGTGTTAATACGGCTAGTTCTTTCACGAACAATGGAACAAATCGATCATTAGCCACTAAATTTATATCGATCCAGTGAATATACGCGCCAATAACATGGAGGCACCGGCAAACGATTCCAGGATTAATTTTCTCGTACGTGGTCTGTGCATATCAAAAGAAATATTTTAAATTTTATTCACAGCCAGCGGAATTTCATGATCACAAAAACCGGAGTGGGCGAAGGTATTGGAATGTGCAACCTCAAAGAAGCTAAAACAACATGAATGTTGATCAGCAGGGTTCAGAGGTTCCCAATTTTTATTGGTGCAATTTCAAGACAATAAAATGATGTGACATTTTACGTTCTGCCATTAACACCATATAATTATTAGCTGTAAATTTTTTTAAACTAAGAATTTCAGCAATCGAAATTCTCTAATACTTACCAAAATTGTGTACCAAGAATCCACCAAACTATTCACAACATTCTCCCGCATTGACTGCTTGATTATGCCATTACGCTGTAGCTCCATGTTTGTTCTGTTAATCTCCTTATCACCTATCTGTTATGACAAAAAAAACAACATTACACACAAAGTAAGAAAAAAAATTCTGATCGACAGCGTTGAGCTTAGGATTTCGTTACCTCAGAGTCAATTGCTAAGAGAACGCGCAGATAATGATCAACTGCAGTTTCACCCATTTGAAGACACGAGAACAATATATCGTTAAAAAAGTTAGGCCATCGAGTAGGATAATCTTGAATAAATACCAGGGCTGTTACTTGTGCGATTTTATTTTTCAAAAAAGAACTGTCACTTCCCATATTAGGCACATGGAAGTTATTATCCACCTGAAAACAGAATTTGCTATTACAACACTATCAAACAGCACGAATCAAAGCAATATCGCTATGGCTGCTTCACCTCAAATCTTGTCCATTGACAAAGAAAATCTCTTAAAATTTGCTGCTCCTGCGGTTGCGAGGTTGAGTATCGGAATTTAGCAAAATGTTCAATGACTTGAAGGCAGAAAAACTGAATGTGGTCATCGGAATATGCCCTAGACGTGATAGCTTGGACGCACATTTGCCATCCTAACTCCGAGCTCTTCAGTTCTTCGAAATACTGCAATGCCTGCAAACAACACAACCACCCCATATATAAGTTAGCATATCCTTTCGAATCCGGCGATTTAATATTTTACAAAAGTAACTCCTACAAAGGCAATTCCAACTAACTATATACATCATTCAAAACTCTTTTATTTAATTTATTCCGCCATCGGAATTTCATGATTAAAGATCATGACGGCATTCGAGTGTGCAACCTCAAAGAAGCTAAAACAACGTGAATGTTGATCAGCAGGGTTCAGAGGTTCCCAATTTATATTGGTGCAATTTCAAGACTATAAAATGATGTGACATTTTACGTTCTGCCATTAACACCATCTAAATACGAGTTGTAAATTACTGTAAACAAATAAAATGCCAAACTAATAACTAATATAACATCAACTTCTGAAACTACGTATGTACCTTCAGGATATTTTTACATCCCTCACAATTATGAAAACTCCGTAAATTTTATTAAGAATTATTTCTACTAAAAATGTTTCCAAGCATGTGGAAAATGCATCATGATGATAATCAATTCACCTCTTTCATTTTTTAAAAGTGGTGGAAACACACCACATCAATTTCATCAGCAATCCCTGTGCATGCACAATGCACATACCATTAATTGCCAACAAAACCATGTTTTTTCAAAAATTATGCAAAATAGTTACAATTTACAGATTTACACTGCGCATATACTCTCAATTCGGTACACTTACATCTCTACAAGGCAACATACGGAAAGATAACAGTATGAAATTCATTTAATTACCTTGGCCTGCTGGTCAGGGGACGTTGCAGAAGACTTCAAACATGTCAGCATGGATTCATCCATTCCGAATCCTGTGTCACTTTCCAACGCATTCCATTAAAAATAACGATTGTTACGTTGATGGATTGCCGGAAATTCTGTGATTGCCACGCGGGTCCCCACCAAATATTTAGTTATGAAATTTACAGCCAGAAATCACAAACCAGTATACATACTTATAGATACACAGCACTATACGGTTAAGTGCAAATCTAACAAATAGAGTGGTCCACTCAGTTTCAGTCACATGAAAGCACAAACCTATTAGGGCTCATTCTTAATATCTGTATAATCCTGTAACTCAATTATACACAAAATCCTGTGGATGTCTTAAACAAAATAAGTATAATTAAATGCTGTCGGTCCTTCCTTGCCGTTTATGTTGTAAAAGGCATGCACTCACTTTCAGACTTGACTTTCGTTGTTGTTCCAGCAACCATGGAAAAATTCAATGATGTCGTCGAGACATCTACCAAAGATGATATCTTTTTTCGTGAATGTATTGTAATAGCTACATGAGTGAGTGTGTCGTGTCGTGTCGCACCGCGCCGTGTTATAGTGTTTTCCCTTATCCGTAGCTATTATATTTCCCGCCTCAAAATTTCGTACTTTGAGACTTCAGATGTGTGCAGTGTAATATGATTGCCATCTAGCTTGGGACGTTATAAAGTCGACATTGAGGAGACGGTTAGCAGCGCCTCGTGAGGAAAGATCAATTCTTCTTTCGTACCGCATGTCTCTCCGGCATCCTTCTGTTTTGTAGTTCAGTCTCTGCAATACTCTGCATTGTGTCTCCATACTTCGTGAGTACGGAAGGTCTTCAGGAGGAAACCCATAGGTGAGGAACTGTGAAGTTTTTGTAAAATTCATTTGATGTTGTGGAAGATTGAGTTGTAATTTTGAAATAATTGCGTTGAGTTTATGAAAAGGCCGTTGAAAAGTTTATTTGTTTTGTGTTCGCAGTGTACATCGTCTAAACTCTATTCAAAATGAAGGCGAAGGGAACGGTAAGTAGAAAACCTGCAGTTATTGAAATATGATTCAGGCAACATGTTGCATGCGTTGGCAGTGGTGTCTGCTGTTGAATCTGTTAATAGATGATGTTATGAAAATTTAGAAATTGGTTTTGGGGATAATTTATGGATTGCTCAGAAGGTGGGAGGAACTCAACATTAATTGACACGGAATGGTTTTTTGATTCATGTAGTTGAAACAATATGAAGTCATCGGAAGGAAGTTGCCCTCAGAGAAGGAAGTCAACCCTCCTTTGTATAAGATGAAAATCTTTGCACCGGAAAAGATCGTGGCGAAATCCAGGTTCTGGTATTTCCTTCGTCATGTGCGAAAATCCAAGAAGATGACTGGGGAAATCGTCTCTGTCAAGGAGGTAAGAGTGTATGATTTTAGTTTGCGAGCGGGAGTATGTATTGTGTAATTGTATTGGTAATGTGAATGGTATGGATTAGTTGATTTTGTTGCTGGTTTCGATAGGGTGTACTAAAAGGATTTTGAATGTGTGTGTAGATCTCTGAAAGCTCGCCAACCCGGGTGAAGAATTTCGGAATTTGGCTCCGCTATGATTCCCGTTCTGGAACCCATAACATGTACCGGGAGTACAGAGAATTGAGTGTCGCTGGAGCCGTTACAGCTTGTTACAGAGATATGGGAGCCCGTCATCGTGCTAGGGCACATTCTATCCAGGTAGAGTTGTGCATTTATGCGTTTCATTGGTAGGATTATGCCGTTTGGAATGGTTGTTGTAATCCATCATTTTGTATGTTTTTCTAGATTATCCGTGTTGAGGAAGTTGCTGCTGGCAAATGCCGAAGACCGCAAGTTAAGCAATTTCATGAATCAAAACTTCGATTCCCATTGCCCAAGAGAATTGAACAGAAACATACTCTGCCTAAATTCTCCCATGTTCGACCCAAGACCTATTTCATGTAATTTTATTCCGTGGGATTCGTATTTCTATTAAAGGAAATAAAGATCATTTTCTTTGAAACCATATGAGTTAGCAGTGTATTTACTGACCTAATTAAATTGTTAGTAATTATTATTATTACAGCTAAAGTATGTATTGTTCGCACGTACTTTTTAGTAGTTACGAAATTAACGTAAACGTTGGTTTCGCATCAAGAGTAACGTTTCAATCATTTATTCTGCCATAAATTACAAGATCGTTCCAGGAATAAATTACAGTCTAAATTAGTGCGGCCACAGCCTACAGTGGCCTTTAATTTTTGAAGCTAGCACGGAATGACTACCAGAACGTTCTGCTTAGCGGGTGTTCACAAAAGTAACCTTTGTGCTCCACTACCTTCTCCGCTATATCTCCAATATAATGGTCTCCATTGATTATACTGCCGTCAATTACGTCATGAATATTTTGCTTTACTCGACGATGGGCCTCATGACAGAAAGCAGATGCAATCACTACCTGTAAATTAACACATTTCGAATGATCATTGTGCAATGTAGCATTAGCGCAATGAAATTGAATGGATCAACCAATAAGGACTACTTTACCTCGTGTTGAGCATTTCGTAATCCAATGCAATAAGACCTCGAAGCGCGACTTAGCACCGATGTCATTGCAAAAATGTCAGTAGCAACATCGGCTAAACGTTTTAGTTCCAGCTGCTGGTCAACAATTTTTGATCCATGACGTTCGAGTGCAATTTCTACTGCAAACTGTAATCTCAATACACAGTACTCCAGCATGTCAGCTTCTTTCTCAAGACTTGGATGAAGGCAACGTTTCAGATTTAAGTTTAGTTTAGGAAAATCTCTTAATTGCCGGTTTCTTTCAAACGATTTGCTAATGGCGAGGGAAGGGTATTTGAACGGATTTCTCATTTTCTTCACCAATTCTCTTAAATGTTTCCCGGCTGACTGAACCCCTGAAATCAACATCAGCTAATAATACTAAATTCATGGCATAACGGATCGTACTCGTTAGTTAAAAGCAACGATAAACAATTCCAAAGAACTGACCCATCAACGCAATAAACATTCGTAATATTTCATTGGTTCCTTCAAATATTTGTAAAATTCGTACATCACGCAACGCTACATCAAAAGGTTGGTCTTTCATGTAGCCCATTCCACCAAAAATTTGCATCGCTTCACTTACACCCCGCCAAATCATTTCGGAGCTAATAACCTGATAAAGAACATACAAGAACATATATTCAGGTATATAAAAATCACAATACAAAACTTTTCGACTTGCACCACTTCACACTTAACCAACCTTAACCATCGCCGCTTCAACAGCACAATCTTCGTAAAGCCCTGAGTCAAGCATTCCAGCTGTGAGATAAGACATGCTTTCCATAACGTAAGTATCGATGGTCATTCTTGCTAACTTTTCTTGAATCAATCCGAAATCTTTCAACGGTTTGCCAAACTGCTTTCTATTGATGACATGCTCGGAAATATACTCCAACATTTTCTTCATTGCACCTACAAATAAATACCGAGAACTAAAAAGTGTATACGATAAATTTTGTTTCTTTCAGAACAAACCTTAGAGTAGGCCTTACCAGCACTAGCACTTCCCATACTGAATCTACCACTGTTCAAAATATTTACGGCGACTTTAAATCCATCCCCAACCTGACCAATGACATTTTCAACTGGCACAGGAGTGTTATCAAAATAAACTTCAGTTGTATTTGAGCCTCGAATTCCATGTTTATCCTCAGCCTTCCCACTGGTAACTCCACCAAAACCCCTTTCGACAGCAAATGCAGTTATCCTTTTCGTGGATTTTTCTGAAACTTTATCGTCCTGCATAAGCATAACCATAAATTCAGTTTTAATAATTAAGGTTTTTAAAATCACAACTGACTTAATTACTACAATAAATGTATAAAGTATTAAAAATACCGCAGTTCTGGCGAACACAGTAAAGAAGTCTGCTATGCCTCCGTTCGAGATCCAAATTTTCGACCCTGAGAGCAACCAGTGCTTTCCATCTGGAGATAATTTAGCTTTAGTTTGAATAGAACCTGCATCGGAACCACTTGATGGTTCTGTTAAGCAGAAAGCTGCGACTGTCTCTCCGGTTGCTAACTTTGGCAAGTATTTCTTTTTTTGTTCTTCCGTACCATACAACAAAAGTCCCTGTGATTAAAATAATCTCGTAAAATTGTGCGCAGAGAGTCGTTAAAAACTGTTGGTAAGCTTTCTCACAGATATCAACTTTATTTTCTTGCATACCTTCAACCCTATAGACTGATGTGCTGCTAATGTGACAGCAACACTTCCATCCAACGATATTATTTCCCCGACTCTAGCAAATTCTGTAGCATTCAAACCAAGACCACCGTACTCTTCAGGAATTTGCAGACCGAACAAACCCAGCTCTTTCAAGCCCTCGAGTACTTCAGGAGGAATTTTGGCATCGGCGTCAATTTTTTTTGAGTCAACTAAGGCGAGCAAGAAGCAATTATTATAACTGAACGTGAATATGGTTATTACAGCTTATATCAATCTAGCAAAGAATCGCAGAAAAAATCTGGGAAGTGTTAAGCGTAACAACCTTTGGCCTCGTAGAAGTCTTCTATGGGTTTCAACATTTCATGAAGAGTTTCATGCCGCTCCTTGTCAAGAACCTCCGGATAAGTCAATAGAGTAGTATCGAAGTCTCCAACAAATAACCTCTTAGCAAATGATGGTTGCTTAACTTGTGGTTGCTCCGAAGAAACTTGGGCTTCAGGTTCATTTCTGACGGTAAACGCCACGCTTTCGATGCTTGGCTCATTATCGGCGGTTGCAGCACCTTTAGGCCTAACATTATGTACAAATCGGTACCTCCCGAGATTTGCGTAAGTACGGGGTAAAATTCTAGCTAGCTTCATTTGGCTGCTTCTCAGAATATAGCCTACTAGTTTATTCTGAAATCAACAAACGAACTGCTCCTATTATTCCCATTTAGATTCGATCTAAGTATTTGATTTTGCATAATTTATTTTATGAGCCTTCTACTTTATTTTATGTAAAAAGGAATGGGATGAGGGCATGAAACGCAGAAGTCAGTCTTTACAGTTTGAAATCTATTAACCCATTCTTGTGAAACAATTTTGTACGCCAAACTCTCTCTCAAAACCTCAGAAGTACACTCAGTGGCATGTCCCCATACTCTGTGTTGGTCCTTACAAATAGTTCTGAAGGGAGGTCTTACAACAAACCGTTGCATCTTAAAACTGTACTTTTGCTTCGATTGAACCAGGCTCAATTTGCTGTACGCTCAATGAATCATTCCTAACTAGTAATCAACATCAAGGCATAATCAGTAAATCTGAACTAGTAACTAGGAAACATCAGAAACTTCAGCGCACGAGATCATTGTATAAAAATAACAGTTTCCGGTTTGCCACAGAATCTTGGCTACCGCTCATAACAATAATTGCCCGGCACCTTCATGCCCTTCAGTTTTCAAACACAGTGAAATTATTTTTGCAGATTACTGACTTAAACCGAATTACGGCTAGAAACAGAAAAGTTACTTGTAACTGATTGTAACTTGTGCACGAATTTAAAAATAATTTTAAGGAAAATTCAACATTCTATACCAGACTTTTGAACATTTGAACTATTATCCCAATGAGTCATATCTGCTCAAAATTCAAGCCTCAAAGCATCCCCTCAATAACAAATACTATCTTTACTGACATTACAATTCTTACTTGATTCCGATTCCAGTTGAACTTTAATCACAATGTTCCTTCGTGTATAATTTCGTGCTTGTCTCAAAATTAGAAATAATTTAAAAACACTAATGCTCAATTAAATCTTTACCCTGAGGTGCACTTTTTAAATTGTTATTCCACTTTCACTTTTTGCATCACACAGGTTTTCTCTTAATGAAGTCACAAGTCTCAATTACCATTAGTACATACTTATTAAACTTTCTAGTGTATAATGAACTTACATAAATAGGAGAACAAACTCCATCCTATATCCTATAATCCTATTCCTATAACATAACATAATTTGAAGGCTCAACTTTTTAAACACCATTCCCCTCCTTCTTTGTACCGGGCTCAGGCAGCGAGCCAATAAGCGCAAGCTGACTGAATCCTACTACACTCACCGTGGGCTTGATTTAGGCTCGCCCGCGGAGGGGGCTCCATGTGCTAGTAAGCCCCTATTATTATTATTGGCTATATTGGTAATTTTGTTTAGATTTCAAAAAACCATTCCCCGCCTCTTCAAAAATTAGTTCACAAATGCATACTCGATGGCGAAAGGAGTACTGAAAGCTGTGAGAGTAAGTTTGGGTTCGGCCCTTAGAACGTGTCCGTTCTACATTGTGAAAGGAACCTACGATGGCAACCAACAAGCCCGTAATTTTATTGGGTAAGGAAATCGAACGAGGGAATTTTATATTAATTTAAATTTACACTGCAATATCGCGCGTTAATATATAGTGAAGTGAATCGACAATCGTCACGCTCACAATGCATATCAGTGTACTATAGTATGTCGGGATATACGGAGCACATTTGTTTTTGTGCTTTGCATACTGTGGAAATGCCGCGATTACATTTTGGGACTGGGACAGCTTTTATATACTATAAGCGTTATACGAAAGTATAGTAAAACTCAATTGCATACTCGGTATGTATAGTACAGGAGAAAAATGTAATTTTAGTTTACAACGGGTTCTTACTGTTCACCATGTGCTCAAGATTGAAATCTTCAAGACAAGAAGTTCTGATTTTGTGAACATAAAGCAATTTAATTTACGTTTGTGAATTTCCAAAGGGTTTCAAAAAACAAGAAAAATCTGAAGAACATTTTTTCCGTGATCTAGACGTTGTATTCCTTGTTACATTGTTGAATGAGACGTTGGGAAGATCATTTTAAAGGGTGCTGTCAACGTAGGGTTTTGGAGAATATAATTCTGGAGTGTTTTTCCTTTTGAGACACACGAAAGTATTTTTCGAGAAGTTTGAAGGTAAACGTTGTAATTTGCAGCACCGGTGAAGCTTTCTGGCCAAAATTGATAGTTGTCATCAGCATACTGTTTAGGTGTCTAGTACTGGTACCTCAAGGAGAGGGTAAGTAGCGAGTAGTATATTCATATAGTAATTAGTTTTGTAGAAATGTATTTAATTAATTAGTTTTAGTTGGCTAGTAGATAATACGTAGGCCATAAGGTTGAATTCTAAATGTGTTGTAATATTTCCGTCTCAAAGAAACATTGAACTCGAACTTGAACGTCCTGCGGTCCTTTCTGTAACTTTGTTAATTACTTCAAAACTAAACAAATTAAGCTGGATATATGTTTGTCCAAAATATATTTACGAGCTATGTTGAATTTAAATGATTAGTAATTGTGGGTATTAGGAGTTGAAGAACTTCATTCTGTAGGTACTGAGGATAAAAGCTTTAATAAGATTTTGTTACACGATAATACGGTTTAATTAAAGAACATGGAACATGGAGTTGTTGAAAAAACAACCGTGGACATGTTGGAGCATGCAGTATGTCATTGTGTAACTAACAAGCAGGCCGATGTTGATTGTTGATGTCACATGTGACACCCCTGACCTATGCGTTTTACATTTTTGATGGATTACTACTATCATATAAACACCCTTGCCCTTTTGCCATATCCCCTCTTTTTAAAAACGTGGAGATTGTGAGATTTTTACCCGAACTACGGAATTTGAATTTTTTAAATGGGATTTAAAAAGGGAATTTGAATCTTTCATGGGTCGATTTTCGAATTTTCTGAAACTCTTTCTCACATCTCCAGTAATGCCTGTTTAAGCTTAAATAGTGTTTAGGCAGACATATATGCGGAACATAACCCTTCATGCACTGAACCCAGCGACGGCTATGAGGATAGCATTGAAAAGTTTAGGTAAGCACACACAAAACACCTCCCATTCAGTAGAGGTACTTTGGCGGTAAATACTCAGCAAGTCCAACGTGAAAACCAGCCGATAAAATTTCGTAAATTTTCGTATTGTTTCACGTAATGCATCACACCAGCGTAGTAGCCACTGCTTCCCAAGGTTCCAGTACTTTGTGGACGAAATTTTTGTCCAATATATTTTCGTCCAGAGTCCAGAAAATTTGTCGTCCAAATTTAATTCGTCCAGAAAATTTTTCGACTAATATGATTTCATCCAGAAAATTTTTCTACTAATATGATTTCATCCAGAAAATTTTTCGACCAATATTATTTCATGCAGAAAATTTTTTGTTAAAAACTATATAGTCCAGAAAATGTTTTGTCCAAAACTATTTCAACCAGGAAACAGTTTTGTCCAAAACTTATTCGTCCAGAATTTTGTTTGTCCAAAATTATTTCAACCGTAGTTCACCGGTGCTGCATATTACAACGTTTACCTTATTAGTATTATTAGTAATTGTACAAAAGTAGTATGTACATCTATATAATTCTTCATCCAACAAACATTCAAAGAACGTAAATTACACGTAGGTCTAACTTCCTAATAAATATGCTGTGAATCAATGCAAATAAAAGGAACATTGAACTTTTTTTCAAACCATTCATTTGAATGCTTGAAACGTTCTTGTCAATTTGCATAGTGAAAATAATTTAAAATAGTTCATTTCGAAAATATTTCTCATGGTCATAACTAAATTAAATCATAAATAAATTAAACTAGCTCGCAAAAATAACACGAAGTGTTTGATTCCTAAAACACTTTTACAATAGCTTTCAAAGGAAGTAAACTTCTGAGACAATCATACTCTCAGGCATTTATTTATTCAAACAACTGAGCAACTAACTTGACACAAGATTAGCTTTCAAAACACTGATAAAGCTAAAACAAATTATGGACGACATACTTTTGGACAAAATTGTTTCCTGGTTGAAATAGATTTGGACAACAAATTTTCTGGAGGAAACAATTTTGGAAAAACAAATTCAGGATGAAATAATATTGGTCGAAAAATTTTCGGGACGAATTAAATTTGGACGAAACATTTCTGGCCGAAAATATATTAGAAGAAAAATTTTCCGGACCAAAACATTTTGGACTAAAATAGTTACGATGAAAAATGTTGTCCAAAAAGTACTGGACGGAAACGTCCCTGGACGAGTTATCCCCATTTTTTGCGGCTATTTGAATTTCATTGCTTTGCTCTAAATGAAAGCAGCCCCCATTTACCAAGTCATGGCCTTACATATTCCTCGAGGATTTACTTTAGATTTGCTCATTTTTAGGGCGGCGTTAGCCTCCCTAGTAAAATACCCTTGTCCGTACGTCTCTCGTCGTTCATCACGATAATGGACCAACTTCGTTCTAAATTTTTTTGAACATTACTGAGGCCCACGGTCTCAGTAGTCGTCTCGGTTACGTTTTTTATTGGTTGAAATCGGGGAGTGATTAAATGACAACCGAAAAATCAAAATACTTTTTTCTTCCAAAACTTCGCAACCAATTTCTGTGAAGTTTTCCTTACAAATACAGCACAATACTAGGATGAATATAAAAATTGTGATGAAATTGGCTGCGTGTTCCGTAGGTATAGAAAAAACAATTTTTAACATGTAAAATTTGAAGACCCTTAAAAACCTTCGATTAAATTATGTATGCACATTCTACGTATCATGGATGGGAAGAGTGTCAAAAGTTGATTCAAAGTGATTTAGGTTTTTCGCGGGGATAGTTGGAAAACGTTCAACGGCATGCGCAAAAGTAGTTCAGTTGTGGATGACCCAAAGACAGTCCCAATTTGCAAAAATATGCTAAAATGCTAAAATGATGCTATCGTTGGGATGGTCAAAGCTATTAGGAAATTAATCGTGGGAAATCTAAAAATGACTTCAACATTATACAGGGGGAACTGGGGGAAGGGAGACGGCCGTAGCTGACACCGTTAAACATGTAGACAAATTACCGTGAACCGAATGGTTTTAGATATCGTCGGCTAAAGTGCAAATAATTTTTGTAACGTTATGGGAAAAACAAAATTATAGCCCCTTTTGCACTTTAGCCGACGATATGTTCCTGCTGTGTTTATGCAGTTATTAACTCTACCAGGAATAAAGATTTATTTTCGCTCATGAAATGCTATTACTATTGAGCATTTTACCTCACCATACGTACTTTTGGACTAGTATAAGATACGAATATCGCATATTCTAAAATTGCATTCGTTGTGATTTGCTTGGAATGTAATTCAGTTAAACAAATTGTCGGCTTAATTTATCAGTCAACTGCAAAGCTCTGAACATGTAAGAAGATGTAAGGTAAAAGTTGGGGTTCATAACTGGGTATTTAAAATGAGACGTAAATCCAATTTGTATTTCTCTTTTTGGTTATTTAAATTCTGAAATGTATAGGCGTGAATAATTTTGGTAGATCACCTATAATTTAATTGTGCTGTGAATTTGTAATGCATTAGCAGCAGCTTCCAAATTTTTTAATGCTACTGTTTCTTAATTTTTATATTGAAAGCGAAATTCGTTCCAAAGTGGGTCTGGTAATGATACCCCTTTTGGCAGAACGGGTACTATACCTGTAGAGCCTCCTTAATAGGCGTAAAGATATTAGATATTCATTCAGAGTTCATGACATTTAATGTAATGTTCTTAAGTTTATTAGTTCCATAAAATTCCTTTGATGATGAAGCTCTCAAGTTGGGAAAAACCCATGCAACCGAAGTATTTTTGCACCCGTATTCTTGCATCACTGATAGCTGCTGCTTCAATATTACTGAAAAATGACCAGCGCAGCGGCAAGAGTGCAATCATGTTTCGAGAATAAAGGTGTTCCTCTGGTTATAAATCGAAAGATACGTAGATGAAAAATACTTCAGTGTCTACAAACTTCTAAAGAAAACCTGAAGCTTTAAACAGTGTCGTAACAGTCATAGTCATAACTTAATCTCAGAAGTTGGGTGGGAAATGGTAAATGGTTTGCGAATGAAAGCACGGTAATGCTTTATGATATGTGATTTCTTTCAAACTTTTTTTTTTACTGTCAGCGATATCCCTGTGGAAACATTTTCTGACGTTATTCCATTATTCCAGTCTTCGGTTAAAATAGACGATACATGAGAAAACTTTCTACTTTAAGAAATTTTTAGTTTGTCAGGGAAATCTAAGTGCCAGAGAGGATGGAATCCTTTCTTTACTGATAATTTGACGTACATAGCTATTTAGTATGGCAGATTGAATTCAGTAGTAGTAGTCAACAGATAACTTGAGAAAGGCATCCGAAAGGACGTGCTTCCAAAAACTCACATAAAATTTGATGGAATGGTTGTGTTGGATCAACAGGTTCGGTCACAATATTTCTGGTTTATCTCAGTATGCCTCAATTCACCTGCTGCATATTCGGATGATATTGGTTTAATCATTAACTACCTGTCTGTTTAGCAATTACATACATGTTCGCATTATTGTTTTATTGCGTTACATACGCAGATATCTACTAACTGTATGAAGGAAGAGCTGGTCAGCAGAAAATATTTTGGTATCTAAGGGTTGTTTACTTAAAACTTCGTGCTTCGTTTGACTCGCAGTTCAATATCTACTATCATCAACAATCAATAAAGGACCCTTGCCTTGAGCGATTAAAACGTATTGAAGTGTGAGAACTTGCATATATTCGTCTGCATAGTTTCACCCTATTGAAATTTTAAGACACCAGAAATTATTTACAATTCCGTTTTATAAATTTGTTTTACCATTGATGAATGTATTTTTAATGCTACAAGATATTGGAGAACTCGTCCGTACTAGTCATGTGCAATTACTTGGCAAATTTTGACGATGGTTTAGTTTACATTTAATAAATAAATTGTCATGCAAGAAAATTCACGCCTGGTAATGGGCTGACAAAAATATCCTGTTTAATTTTTGAATATATTAATTATTATTCTTGATGCTAAGAAATTTATGTACTTTCAGCAGGCTCTTCCCACCATGGATTTCTTTAAGGTGCTTTCTAACGGTGCCAAATTCAACAAGGAGCGATTTTTCAACGATGCTGTCAAACTAAAGGTACAAATTTATTGTAAAAATATTTGATTTTTCATTCAAACTGCATAATTCATGATGATGTATACTAAATGTTTCCTCTTCCTGAAATATAAATGGTAACTCGATATCTCTTTTGGGTTAGAAATGCGACAACTCCGTAAAGTGAATTGCTTAAATATTTGGTGCTGTAGCAACCAGCACTACCAGCAGCGATCATGTTTATTATCTTGTAGTATGTATAGTTCCTGTACCAGATACGACACGCGTAAATAACTGCCGTCGATACTCACGAGTTAAGCTAATGGCGTGCACGTTTTGGACCTGAATTTCAGATGCTTGTAGTTGTGGTGCAATATGCACTTAACACAAGTTTACGAAGTGTGTTTGTCTGTACTACAGACTCTGTAGTAACAACAAGGTTTGCAAAGTCCATAACTCAGTCGTTTATCGTTTAATTTTGATAAAATATTGCGGAACAGATGTTGATTGAAATTCCGAGGGAATTTCAACGTCATGCTAAATGCTTGTGTTTTGTTAGGGTTTCCATTTCCGACCAAGCTACACTGTTTTGCAGTATCTTTATCTAAGGTTGAAATCACTTCACTTTCACCAACGTTTCCTACGTGCTTCAATGCATTGCTGTGAACTCAGTCAACAGAATAGGGCAGTACTTCTTCTTTACGCCATGTCTCAATTTGTCGTTGTTGGTTGTACCATTGTTATAATACGATGGTGTAGTGTTTTCAGGAAGTCAGTTGTTGTCTGATAATTTTCCTTTATGTGAATCATTTAGGTTTCTGGAGCATTTGATTGAACTTGTTAATGCATATTGATGTACACAATACAACGTTGATTCTTGATTATAGAAACGCTCAATTTTTCTTTTTCTTGCAAACAAGGATAGATTTATTCAATCAAGCTTTTGTCACAACGATCCTTAACATTTTACTGACCAGCAGACCGATTTTGAAGACTATCTTTTAAAATGTTCCTCCCGGGTACCACCGAAGCGAACCCTATTACGGGAAACTTTTCCAGCCCTATATGCGCCTCTACCGCATTTGTTTCGGGAATTATGATTCAAGTAAAGGTACTTGGGTAACCAGGGAGACCTTCTGGTT
>JAQFXU010003596.1:0-15794 GCA_034693705.1 Spatulosminthurus flaviceps
AATGAAGAATAATAATGATAATTATAAAATAGTGAAACAATGGAATCAAGTACCATGAGAAAAGTTCATTGAAGTCCGACTGCAATCTAGAGAACCTCCCCCCTCTGAAGGATTCTGTTACAATTTTAATGAGTCTTTCTCTAAGTTTTTGTACTTTTGTTATTCTATGAATTTTCAAAGTTTATTCTTTCCCTTTGTTTTTGAAATAGGATGGAGGTAGGATGGTTATTGTCAGAGAGAGAGTAGTGGAACAAGAGTGGAACGTGCTCAAAGGCTTTAGTAGAGAGTACGTGAGTATAAATTGAAAGTAGTGTATGTGTTCCAGTTGAAGAGACAATGTATGGAAACGTAATAGTAGTGAGGGGGAGAGAGAAAAGGACCAGCGGAGAAATGTTTCGGACTTGGGAGCCGCCGACAGTCGTTCCCGAATACAAAAGCTGACAATGCTCTTGTTACGAGTGGGTACTAACTTAAATAGTTCACATTATCCTTCTTCTCTGTATGAGGACTGTAGTCGTTTCAAGTTTCTCTCTTTCTCTCTCTCTCTCTCTCTCTGTGTCTCCCCGTACATGTAATATTTCCCAAGTTTCAATGGAATCACATGTAAGATTACACTGCATAGTTTACGAGTTGATCTGTGTCGGCAGGGCATCTTCTCGGGGTCGAATGTTTTTGCAATTAGTCGGCATGCAAAGGATGGAAAGTCTTGCTATGTCTTTGACTCACATCCCTGAGTGAGTCAAAAGCCTTTTATGTGTATAGAGAAAATGTAACAACAGGCAGTTTACTCTCTTCTCTCTCTATGGGAAAGAGCCGCTGAACAAAAAAATACCAAACGGCACAAATTACATGGATGTTCCTTCTTTCTCGGTCCTTGTACACTTTTCTCTTACATAATAATGTGTACATCATGTACATACATACGTTTTCACGTATGCATGCGTTTATTAAGAGAAGCATATACAAATGTATAGACAGACAAAAGCGGAAGAATTCGCATGCATAATCATAGCCATATAAAAGAAGCGTATGTGCACCTGTGAATAAGCATAGACATAGTAAAGCATATGTATTTACATGTATAAGCAAAGGCATGAAAAACCATATATGTACTTACATGTATAAGCATACGCATAGAAAAACATATGTACTTACACGTGTAAGCACATGCATTAAAAAAACATATGTATTTAAATGTATAAGCATAGCCATACAAAAGCATATGTTTACATGTATAAGCATAGTCATACAAAAGCATATGTATTTACATGCATAAGCATACACATAAAAAAGCATATGTACCTACATGTATCAGCATACCCATAAAAAAAGCATATGTACGTACATGTATAAGCATACACATAAAAAAGCAGATGTACTTAAATGCAAAAACAAGTAAAATTATGTATTTCTAAAGGCACAAACACACTCTCACGTGCTCTCCTCCAAACTCTCCATCTTCTTTGTGATCTCTTTCAAGAGAAGGGAGTCGTGTCAAGTTGTAGCATGTTTTTTGTTACGTACAAAACTTCAAGTAGGAGCAAGGGCATGAAGGAAGGAGTATAGAGAGAGGTGGAGAGAAAAGAGCATTCCTCTAACAATCAACAAATAAGGAGAAGGTTTTTACTCACTAATCGTAAATGCTAATAGGAAACTATTCTCCAGACTCAGTCGCTCTCTCTCTCTCTTCCTCTGTCTCTCTTCTCGTACAGTACTACACCAACAAATTCCATTTCACTACCTCCTAAATTCTTTCTTCTTATTAAACAAAGCTCCATCCCCGCCGACAACAACCATCTCCAACACACTCACAAATGTAACGGTAACTGCCAAACAAAACACTACTGACACAAACTCAATCTCACAACATTCATCCTCCCTTTAAACTCTCTCTCTCTCCTTTTTTAGTACAGTGTCAAAGCGTGTCTCCTTACAATTCCCATTTCCAAACAATTATTGTCTCCCTTTTTTCCTCCTTAACTCCTTAATTTCACCTAACTATCTACATATATTTCTACATGATTATTTAAATTTGTTACTCCCTCCAGAAATTCCAAGCACGTAAGAAAAAATCACATAGAAAAAGTCCTGTGTACAAAAGGCATTTTTTCATTTGAAATACCTCAAAGGAAAATTACATAGCTTTTCCTATAATAATCAATGAAGGAGTATCTATTTTAAAGTAAATATTTCTTTTGAAGGGAAGGATTACGTGTGTGGTAGAAAAATAAAGGGGAGAAAAAAATTAATGCCCTTGAATTATGATCATTCATTTGGTGGGATATAATTGAAACCTTAAAACAACTTTGGTTGATTGGAAGTTCTAGAAATATCCTTGAGCTTCTTGAGTGAGAAAATCCTACATTTTGTGTACATTTCCCTGAGCTGTTGACAGCCCTTATTTATTTACAAGCCTTCCTTTATGGATCCTATTCCTTCCCATATATACACTAAAAACGTCTTTTCCCTATACTCTACATATTTACCAATGTTTTTAGTACATGGCACATCATAGGATAAATGTAATGGAGAAGGAAAGAAAGTAGGAGTATTTAGGGAGAAAAAAGGTAAATTTCATCTTTGCTTTTTTCTCTCTCTCTCTCTTCTATGGCTGAAGCGGTGTAATTTGGGAGCCTTATTTATGCTAAAAGCAATCCTTCCCCTGTCATTTAACATTAGCTCTCCTTCTCTCTCTCTCCAATGTGTTTACTCAATCTCAACTTGACAGTCATGCTGGTTCCGGACTAATACACACGTGTGTGCTTCTCTCCCTACTACTCATCATATATGAAGATGTTCCAACCCTGGAATGTTCCATCAAATTAAAACCTCTTCTCTGATTGGCTCTACTTTTCTGACCACTACTATTTACTCCAATGTATGTACATTTTGTACATGTATTTAAAATCTCTACAATTTACGTAATAAGTCAACATAAGAATGCATATGGGAGATTTGATATTGTTATGTAGATATTATAGCGGAGAGCAGGAGCAGCTGCCCTTGTGTTGCGTGCATGAATGGCAAATGAGAACTTCAAGTAATTACAATGTGTCAATCAACCTTGCTCTTGAACTTTCACACACTCCACTGACTACGTATTGACATGGGTGGTAATCGTATAGCAGGGATTCATAAAATAGCATTAGCGTCACAACTTCCCCGGCAACTTCTCTCGCACAAACGTTGTTCTTGAGCACGTACGTCTGTGCTTTTAAGCGTCAGGTGCTTTTCCCTTTTTCTTACATTTTACTGTAGTCACTACCAGAGAAAAAACTATACATAATTATATACATTTTTATCACTCCTATTTCTACCCATAACTATACACGTGTAGCCCGTGTCTACCTACATATTTCTTCCCCAAAAATATACGTAAATTGTAAATACATGAGCAGCAAAGAACCATAGTTGGATAAATTTCCTTATTTCATATCCATGGAAAAACTTTTCTTGTACAAATCCTCAATTTGTACCATTTTCTATATTCCGCTTCCCCTATACTGTGCATGCATTAAAAGGACACAAGAAAAGAGAGAAAAAGTTTCAACATTTTTGATTTATTGTTTTTTTTACCTCCTTCAAAATTGTTCCCTGTCAAAGTTGACTTGAAATAAGGCCGTCATCTAAACTATACATGTAAGCTAGACATCACAGCTATGTACACATTACTATACTATAGTTATGGTGACATAAGGAAAAAATTAGTAAATGGAACCCTCTCTCTCTCTCTCCGTCAGTCAAAGATATCCTTTATAAATTCAGATTTAATAATATTAATAAGGAGGCAAAGAAGAGGGAAAAAAGGGCTGACAGTTTTCCAAATGTAATTCCTCCTCTCACACGTGTCACACGTGTTATAGGATAGGGACTATTGATAAAGGTACATGAGTTCATTAATCATTAGGGAAATTATTAGGCTCCCAATCCTATACATAGCTGTACAATCTTTGAAGGCACTTGCTATATAGAAATGCTTATTATCTGGAAATGCTTATTTTTATTATTGATGAGGATAATTTGGATTTTGTTTTTTCCTACACTTTCTCAGTATTATTTAATGTGAGGAGTTTTGACAGTTCCAGACACTTTAGTGATTACTATATGTTTAAAGGGAGAAAAATTCCTTTAGTATTAATGCCATCTTGGAGGATAAAATAAGGAAGGAGTGGAAGGAATTTCCCAACTTTTTCTCTTTATTTTTGTCCTCCTTGTAAATATGTACGTCTGTACTAAGAAAAGGCTATTTTAAAATTTTTTATAGAAAACTCCTTTTATAAAAATATATGTTGTTAGGAGTAACATGTTAAGTATACGTGTATGTACATATATATAGCTACTTAGAAGAAGTGGGTGAGTTTTGGGAGAAGTAGGAGAGGATTGAAGCGATGAAACGGAACGGTAAAAGGTTGACGTTGAAAAATCAGTTTGAGTATCTCATGGTTGAGCATAATGTTGTCATTCGAGGATTTTATGACTCCCATAAACACCCCGATGCAGAAGTGAGTGTCGTTAAAAGGGAAGCCCGAGCAGCATACTCAACATATTCTTATTTAGCCTTCGTTTCGTGTGTATACTTCCCTCAACTAAACCACATGCTTCCAAAAGTCCCATGTCATTTCACTTCAATCCTTATAATGTTGACTTGGCTCTTAAACTTATATCTATGCCAATCCAAACCATATGAAATCTCCTTTGAAAGTTTCTTCTTCAAAATATCCTTCAAATGAGACCATTTTCCTTTACACAGAAACTGGTAAACAGAAGAGAGTAAAATATCCGTGCACAAAATACATAGACTATTTTGTATGGAGAAAGCATATCATATTTACTGTCTTTTTTTAGCACCTAAAAAAACTACACAGTCAATTTTGAAAATCTTGTTTTCTTCCCTTAGAAAACCAAGCTCTGAGCACTTAAAGGAAAAAGGGCCATTAGGAAAAATATTTTTTCTATACCATATTTCAACAGCTTTTAGCCATATAAAGGCTTCTTCCCCAACTTTCTCTCAATGTTTACCCTTTTAAATGGCCATATACTTAAGATGAGGCTTTAAACGTGTTTGTTACCAGGCACTAAAAAATCTTGTGTGTGTTTATTTACTCTGCTCTGGTAAATTAGAAAAAATTAACACTTGAAAATGATGTTTTTCAAGTAATATTTTTAGCACGATTTTATCTCCAATTAAATTAGTAATAATTGCAGATTTTAAGCTGTAATAATTCTCTACCCGTGAATGGATTTACTTGAGCTCTCCTCCTATGAAAATCTAACCGAGAGAAATAGAGGGAAGAGCTGGGTAAATCTCTGGAAGAAGCCCAGTCACTCAGATGAATTTGGATTATGTGTGTGTGTGTGTGTGTGTGTATTCATTGGAGGGAATTAGAAATAGGATAATAAGTTCATTGTAGTAATGATTCACGTGGCAAAATGGATGAATGGCTTTTCTTTGGAATATTATTATTCCAGCCTTGTAAATCCAAGCTGGTAATTCCCCAGAGGGGGAAGAGGAATTTCTATGAAGAGAAAATCTAATAATATTAATTATTAGGTAGGCCCGGTATGAGGAGGAGGATAGGAAAGGAGATAAAGTCGCATTAAAGTATCTACATTGACTTGACTCGTCTGTACAATTTAATAGACAATTTCCACCTGCTCACATTTTTTAAAGGAGAATTAAAGGAATTATAAGAAAACATTTTTTCTTTGAAAAATGCGGGAATTACAAAATTGGACAGTTTAAGCAAGATAAAGCAATATTATTAAGACACTTTGAAGACATAAAGCGTAGGTGTTGAAAAGCACACGTGTGTGCTTTTGATATGAGAAAAAAGTAGGAGCTTTGATTAAAGCCAATGTAACATTTTTTCGCTGGCACAGCTTGAAAATTTCTATAGGGAATTAAATTTTTGAGAGACAGAAAAAAGGATGGAGGACGAAGTTACAGAAGAAGACAACAACATTGGATTGGATTATTACGGTGGGATTTTAGTGAGATGGAATGACACGTCAGGAAATCCATTATGGCTTCATTGATATAAAAAAAATTGACATGTTGGCAAGTTTTGTCTTTGTATGTGTTGCCGAGTGCTCAAACAATACATGAGTTGGTTTTGTTCACTGGGAAACATTGTTTGATTCCTTTCATGTGACACATCTTAAGATTCCTTTAACGTATATATAGAAAATAGTGGGTCCGGTTTATATATGGAAAAAGTGTCTTTATATATTTTCAAGTCTAAATCCTATAGTATTTGTGGTTGGAGCAGAGAGAGAGAGAGAGGCTTGGGAAATAATAATATTTTTGGGTTGAAATGAAAAGATGGTTCTGTGGGTGAACTTGCTGGGTTTCAATATCCTCTTCATTTAATGGCAAGATAAATAATATGAAAACATTAAAGTAACGTCGGCTTTCTCGTCTTAAAGAAAAGAGAGCTGTCTCTGACACATATTTGCCAGCATGAAAGTCAGCATCAAAAGAAAATGGTAAAGGAACTGGGTGAGAGAGAGAGAGGAAAAGAAAAGAAGGAGCTGCGAGTGGTAGAAGAAAAAAAATTTCGAGCCTTTTCTATATAACCACACACGCACTATCACCAATTCTCCTTAGACTTTCTCCTTTCTATCCTCAAACCCTATAATCTTCATAGCCTTTATCCATGTATATATCTTTATCCAGCATAGACACCTACACTTTCTAATACTAAAACACGTTTCATAGCTTATCATTTTCACCTTCCTTTCACCATATGTATATATCACTTTCTCCATATGCCTATACATGTATGTACATACATAGTTAATGTGACCATTAAAAGGAATACACCATGTGATATTTAGTAGGTGTCCCTATATACGTTTTTCAAGTACTTTCTCTCAAAATTATAACTCTACTTTCTCCAACTTTCACCCAAAAAAAATTTTCTCCGTAAAAAAATGAACCACGTAGATAAATTCCAGCCCTTAGGATGACTTTCACCTACAAATCCACCCGCCTTATTAGAAGGTAACAATTCTGGCATACAAAAGTGAAAGTGGGAAAATGCAGAATTTTACATTTTTCTCTTCGTTTTAGAACGTATAAGCTTCTCCTGATAAAATTCCGTCCTTTTTGTCCTAGCCTTTATAGGGGGAAAACGCTAGCAGAAGAGAAAGTATGGAGAAAGAAAAATGTATAATCCATTTCTATTAATGTGAATGCTTACTCTGAGTAGGAGTATCATTGGAGTTAGTGGTAAATGTTACGACTCTGGATGGTCCTACTTTCCCTTGTATTATTTTTTTCTCAATGGGCCAACACTCTGAAACACCCCAAGTATTAAAAATATTTATTTTATACAAGACAATTTATGCCAGAGAAAAGTTATATAACGTCAGTCACAATATGTTCCAGGGTTTTTTCCCTACCCTACTTTTAAATTCTATGGGCCTTGAGAGAAGGAGTTATGGGTATCTTCTCATGTGAGGAGCGAGAAAGTTTCTAGAGTAAGAAAAAAAAGTTGAAGCCTTTTTCCCTATCTAATGTATTATAGGAGGAGGGAGGGAAGGACATTATGGAAGAAATCTCACTTTCAAAAAAACAAATTACATATTCCAGAAAAATGTTATTGACTATATGTGTATGAGAGATATGAGATATTATCTGAAGATAGGGGAAAGAGGATTCGGGTAAGATTTCTTTGGGAGATTCGAGGAAGAATTGTTATTTTTTATGCTTATATTTTGTTTTGGTATTTTCATGTAGCGTTGTACATGCATATGATTAGTAAGGAAAGGAGGGAAAAGTTTGGGGAGAAAGTTACAGGAGAAAGTGTAAGCGTGGATTGGAGAGAGAGAAAGTTATTATTGCAAGATATGTATACAATTTCGTCTGTATTTCAAGGATAGGAGGAGATATAAGGTAGGGAAGGGAATTTTTAGGAGAAAGTATTTTTTCCTGTGTGTATGGATGGAAGGGAATTTAGAAGGAAATGTCTGAAAGCGGTCTAATTAGCCTTTTAAGAAGTCTCATTATTTCCAGTTCCGTCTACATCCTGGGCCTAAGTAGACTAAGTAAGTGAAATTACGAGGACGTAATTTCTCTAATTCTTTCACATGCTATTCCTCAAGTTCATTATGAGAATGAAACAAGAGGAATGTTTGGGATTTATTCCACTTTTATAATTATTTCAAAGATTGCAACTATAGAGACGTCGTACGCTTTCTCCGACTGTTGACTTATCTTTTGTAATGCGGACGCTTTCCCCTTAATTTCTCCACTCTAATTAGTGGCTCTTGTTCCTTCCAACCGTATTTTTGGGGACTTTCCCCCACAAATTTCCCAACTTTTAGTCCTGTGTTGGAGGAGGAGGAGGATCTGAGAAGTGACAGTGTATGGAGATTTTCTGAGGTTTCTAGAGAAATATCTGTGTGTATTTTTCCGAGAAAAAGTAGGAAAAACTTTCACTCATTTCAGCTTTTATGCTTGAAGGGATGAGCGTAATTAGTAGAAGGTTGTGGTATTTTGGCCTGGTTTTCCAGGAAGTAGGACAATTATTATGGGAAAATTAGGCGTTTTTTCATTATAAAGGAGAAGCTAGAATTTTTCTAATATGAGGAATATATCTTGGCCTAATTACCACAGTTTCTTTTGATATTATTTCCAGACCTTCCGTAACTCATGGAACTGACGTTATTTGTCCCATTTATTTTTCTAGTATGTTTTTTTTCCAGCGGGATTTTTTCCAATATTTTCTCTCTGCTTTTGCACATGTTTTATCTAAACTACGTCAAATAAATTTTTCCTTGGAACTTTTTAAAAATTTGTGCTTTCTCCATACGTTTTCTTGCAATTTTCCCCCTTATTTATTCAGTGATTTTTCTTTGATTCCTTCAGGCCTAAATATTTTTCCTTACTTTCTCCGTATCTCAAGTGCTATTTGACTTTCCCTCTTTCTAAAGCGTTGCGTCACTTTCGCTTGATTTTTAAGTCCCTTCTTATTCCCTTTTCTCTCACAATTTTTTTGCATGCTTTCTCCGACTTGCAAGTTTTGCAATGTTTTCTCCAAACAAAATTTTTTCCAATGCTTTCACCTTACTTTCTTCCAATTTTCTCCCTCCCATTCCCTTCAACCTTCCTATCTCAAAGCTAATAAATTATTTCCCATACTTTCTACATGCAATTTTTCACTTTTCCTCTCTCCCTCCCTCCCAGATGAAACCCTGATTTGAATTCAACAATATTATTCTACTTATTGTTCCTTCACATTTTGATACAATGATTGCATTTTTTTCTCATGTCTACAAGTTTATTATTTGCCTTTCAAGTGATTACTCTCCTCCTCCTCCTATAACTCATGAGATACACACAACTCCTAAAAATATATGGATTTGAAAAATTTCATTAGTTCCTCTCCCTGACAAAAAGCTCTAGAATCCCAAAAAGAGGACATCTATTCAATATACATACTCGGTTGTGCTCTAGTTTTTAGTAGAGGCGAAGAAAAAATATGAGAGAGAGAGAGAAAAAATTGGAATGTCTAAAAACATACAGAGATGAATCCCTTCATATATAACCCTGGAGTCATTCCTTATTGCTTGTGTTCTATATTGTGCTATCCCCGAATCCAATTTTATGATCTGAGGATATGTGTGGCCTAGGGAAAAAGAGAGAAAAAAAGGTTGACAATGAATTATACATATGGTTGACATAAGAAGAGAAAAACATTACACTGGCTCAAGAGAAAGTAATAATAAGAGAGAGAAAAAAGACAGAAAAATAGACAAGCAAAAAAAACATGACTGTTGTTACAGATTATGCAAGATTTCTCTTTGTCCAAATAATAATAGCAAAATGTCAAGGGAAAAAGGACGACCCTCTCACAAAACACTCTTTTCACGTTATGAGAATAAATCTCCAGCCCAGTCTTTGACACACAGTACCTTTTATTATTGAAAATTAGAACCAGAAATGACGTGGTTAGGAAAATGTTAGTTGTTGTGGACGTACACTTTTTCCTTTAAATTTACTCCTTCCAAAATCCCACTCCTCCCATGTTAAAAAATATATAGGTGAAAGTCCCTCTATAGTTATAACATACACGTAGACTCATGGAAATGAATTTACAGCTAATTTTTCAACCCAAGTATCCCCTTCACTATGTACAAATGTCGGAGTAGCGGAGGGAAAGGAAGGAAATTGTGTGATTCTTGAATATTTATTGTATGGTAATCGAATTCTCTGTGAGGGAAGAAGAGAAAGTACCAGAGAGAAAATCGTGCAAGTACGTAATATTCTTGGGAAATGTAGTGCTCCCGTAAACAAACTATACCTTTTTTTCCAAAGGCTTAGCAAATTTATTCCAACCATCCTTCTTCATTGGAAATAAATTTGTTTTCTGAACAAGAACCAACCCTTATTGTGGTTCTTTCTCACGTGTTTTCTTCCCTCCTCCTACCTTACTTTTCCTACCTTATATGTAGAGAGAGAAAAGAAATGTTGTTCTGTCGTAAGTGATATCCTCCAATTTAAATAGACAAGAACAAAATCCTTTGTTCTAAAAGCGGATATTTCCTTCTAACGTACATCAGCCCACATGTGATTTTCCCTCTGTATTTTCCCATTTCAAATGGAGAGTTCCACTAGAAAATAAACTTTGATCCATGGAAATTGGGCCATCCAGGGATGTAATGGATGGATGGAGGACGGAAATAAAGCCAACCCAGAAGGGATTCCAAAATAGATGTGCAGTCAGGAGTTAATTGGACAGGAAGTCAATAGACAAAAACTATCCATACTTATTTTTCTACGTCATTCACCCAGTTCAATCCCATTTCCGGGACAAAAAACATCATCCATTTTTTTTAAATTTCAAAGCTTGTTGAAACATGAATTTTCATAGAATTTATGGAAGGGAAACAATTTTTGCAGAGAAAGCATGAAATAGAGAGAGCAAAGTGGCAATTTTTTAAAAGGGAGAAAGGAGAGGGAAGGAACCTTGAAAAAAGTGACATTTTCTCACTTGAAAAAATGAAACCCACTTGACATAAACCATTTTTTGTGGTCCAAAGCTTTTAATCGGACATCTCCCCAGGGACATTTATATATTCCCAGATGACCCTCCCATCCCCAGAAAACAACCTTGAGAAAAGAACCAAGGGAAAGCCAAGAGCGAGAGGAAGAGTTTACTTGGAAAAATATTATTTGATTAGAAACTCATGAAGAGTGTTGGAGTCAAAGTTTAAGCCCCAAAGTAAGAAAAAAACGTCCCAAATAGTCCAGCCTATAGTACGTATAGGAAAAGAGGAGAAAGTGTCAGAGAAAGTTACGATGCAAGTGACAGGCATTTTGTTGGAACAAGTTAACATTTTTCCTCGGCAAAACTTTCTATCTTTCCCCTCTCCCTCCATGATATACTTTTTACCAAACAAGCTGTTCCAAATAGCTGTAAATTCTTTCTAGCTCCAATACTTTAGCTATGCAGGTCAATGCAATTTAGCACGAGTAGTATGTAGTGTTTTCATTTTTTCTCCTTCACTATGTAGTGTGCTAGGCTACAACTATTTTGTACACCAAATAAGTAGGATATACTTTGTAGTGTTCACTTTTCCTCCTCCAATAATATTTCCTTAGAAATTCCATAGATTTAGAATGGGTGAAAGCACCCAACTTTCTCTCCCTCAGAGCTGGAGCATTTTTCCAAGGTATAAAAACAGATGCGGCCAGTTTTTTTATTTCGTCCATAAAATATTCGAGGAGCGTTCCCTTGTAAGTAAATACACACACAGACACACTTGCTTGGTACTATACCATCTTTTTTTCCTCTCTATTATATAGTCCCCTTGACACCCCTGCACCAACAAGACCATAACACAGGAAGAAATGTGTGAGGTGCAATAAGTCACACTAGCACTTTTCCAAGATAGAAAAAATCCAAGAAAATTTACTCATTTCTAACATACTTTTTCCTCTATCCTTGGTAATATGTATCTATTTTATATTTATGTACACTCCACCATTAAATATAAACATTTCATAGTTATATGTTTGCAAAACTTACTACATACTCCTACTTTCCCCTCGACCCAATTTCTCCCAAGTACTTCCTCCCAAGGATAAGCTTAGATACGTGGAGTCAATTGAGAAAGGAAATTTATGTAATTCTATATAATTTTTATATCCCTCCTCCTCCTCCTCTACTGTGTCACGTCCAACAGCTCATTTAAACTTCCCCCAGAAAAAAAAAGGTTTACGGTGTTTTTATATAGAGTGAAAGTTATATTTAAAATCAGATTTTATTTACGATTGATTCATTTTTCCCATGCCTTTTTCTCTCCCTACCAACGCTATTGACTACTTTGAAAGAATAAAAGTCGTGTGATACCCTTAAAAAAGTAACGTCCATGTAAACTTGAATGGTTTACAGTCAGTCCTTATAAATATACCTACTTGGCCTATATTTAATACATGCTTGTTTTCTCCTTTGGAGAAAGTAAGCGCTTTCTCCAAAAGATCGTTAAAAGGAAAGGCTTGGGGAGTGAAGTACAATCATAAATTATAGCAAGGGCATATAATTTCCTAATTTCCAGGAAACTTGATATTTTCCACTAATTATATGTATCTACATATAAAGGCTGGTAGGTTTATATCTATCGGAGAAAGTTGTAAGTTTCCCCACCTTTTGTTACTCAAAGTCACATGGGTATTTCCTATAAGGAGGAGGAACTTTATATGAGGAAAATATATGGAGTGTATAGGAAATTACGCTTTTATATGCTACATTTTAGTATAGGAATTCCAGGGACTTTCTCTGGGTGAAAGTAAGGGGGAAAGTAGGAGAGAATTTTCGCACGTACCAAAACATGAGCATTTTTATATGGATTTTTCCCCTCGTTTTAAATTACATTTTATCCATGAAATAAAAATGGCTATTAGGGGATGCTTGTCGCAGATGCAAAAGTTTAATGTCCTTGGCTTTAGTAAATAATTTGCAAGTTTACAGTGTGTTTGTGTAGAGAGAGGATCCTTTTAGAATGGGAGAAAGCTGTGGAAAAAGAAGTGATTTTCTAGACTCTCCCTTTCCCCCCTTGATGATATTTAATAAGCTGGAGAGATGGTTTAACGAGCCTGAGGTCTAGTTTGACAAATGTGAAATCGATATTTAAACGAACAAAAAGCTGGGAGCTATGAAAGATCCTAAACATGGGCTCCTTGTAGAGGCAACATGTTCATAGAAGAGCTGTTCAAAACCACTCTGACACCAAAACCAGCAGCTTTTCCTCCTCCCAGATATTTTGAGGTGTAAAGGCTTGGAGAGAGAGAGAGAGAGCGAGTGTGAGAGTCCATATTCAACTTCCTAGCTCTCTCTCCCATTATCCTTTTTATTCCCTCCCTTGTAACGAACTGTCAAAAATATTATTATTATCCCTATATATTATTTTCGCCATATTTTCAAATATATACACTCTCATGTAATTACATACACCAATTTCTTACTAGGTCAAGTTAGGGGAGACCTGACTTTCCCCAGGGATTCCCAACACTTGATATGTTTTCCCATTTCCACTAATTCTCTTAGTCCAAAATAGGTATAGAAAATCACATATGGGAAAATATATGTTATGTATTTGATGGTATAGGAATAGCTGGGAAGAGATTCGCACGTAGTTATATACTTATATAGGGATTTTGATTGAATCGAAAATTTCTCTTGCCTCTGGTAGTACTTTAGCCACGGGTCTTGGGTTTAGGTATGTATATATGTGTGCGGTCCATTTATTTCTATGTGGTTATACATACATAGGCTTTTGGTAGGGTAGGAAAATAGTAGGAGCTGGGAAAAATCTGGGATGATCAAATGATTATCCTGGGTTTGTCAGTTTCTGTATATATGTATAGGAGCATTGGACATTGCATTGGCAGTTGGACTTAACTTGTTCCTTTTTTGTGGCTGGGCTGCATACACATGGAAGGGAATTCTGGTGAGGGCTTTTATGTAGTGAAGGGAAGTCTCGTTTGTTAGGGTTGGCTCTCGTATTTCATTATAGAATGTGCGGAGTGTCATGTTAAATATGTATGTGTAAGTTTAGAGATGTGATTTTGGCTAATAGTGCTGGCAATTACGGAGGTGGGTATTTACACGGGTTTTTTACGCTCAATTAAATGCCCGTAGGTACATAACATGTACATGTGTGCATATGTATAGGCGTGTACGTAGTGGACTGCGTATGAGAGTAGGTACGTAGGTACGTGCATATGGGTAGGTTCCATATGTACATGTGTGTATAAGAGTAGGGTATGTATGTACATGTGTGTTTGAGGATGGCGTGTACATGTACATGTGTATAAGGATAGCCTGTATATGTACATGTGTATAAGGATAGGATACATATGTACATGTATGTATAAGGATAGCATGCATATGTACATGTGTGTATAAGCATAGGGCAAATATGTATAAATGATGGGATACATATGTACATGCATGTATAAGGATAGGATATATTTGTAAACGTGTGTATTTTGCTTCCAATAATTGTACATGTGAATATGGCTGGGTAGGTATGTACATGCGTGTAAATATACGTATACGAATATGACAAGGCTAAAAAGAGCGAGAGTGGACTATACATAGGACAAGTTTTGAGGACTCAGCAGGATTTCATTAAGGCGTCCAAAACCGCAGAATTAACGGCTTGTGCACATGCATAAATTGCATAATTAAATCACCGATAATTCATATGGTATCTGGAAAATTCGAGTTTTGCCCGCATGACTCTAAAAGCTTAAGAGAGAACCTCTGCTAAACTCTTTCTCCCAATCTCTTTGTATATTCCTCTGCTCTCTCTCTCTCTCTCTTCGTGACATGTCTCCAATGCCCGCCTCATTTTCTCGCATGAATTTCATATGGAAAGCTAGAGCGGAATTTGAAATTTCCTCCTCCTCCAAGTTTGACTGCATCTATTATAATGGGATTTACTCCATGTGCGGGATCACAAGTTCTAAGAGTTAGTTTCTCTCTACTATGCGTCTCCTACTATGTGCCATTAATGTTACACTGTAGCAATTCCCTTTTGTTATTCATTACTTGCAGCCATATGAAGTTGAGAGTTGCTCAAAATAGTTGATGTATATGTTGAGGCTCCAATTAGTTATTTAGGAGAAAGTATGTAGGGAGTGAGTGAGTTGGCTGATAACTTCATTCCAACCATAAGAATGACTTAGAGCTGAGAGCTTATATAGCGTGTTCCGGAAAAAAGTGCTTATTTTTCCAGTCATTACGAGAATTAGCTAATCTTGGTTGTACTTGCATTGGAAAAGAAAAACGGCGAGGCTATTTCCTCTTAACATTACCAACCACTTCATAATGACTTTGAGCCTCATACGCTCGTCAGGTTACATAAAGATATAATCCCTTGGCTAAAAATATTAACCCATAACTCCCAGGTCAATTTAGCCTTGAAACTAATATCCCTACTCCCACCCTAACAGCTCTCACACACACTCTCACACACACACACATACATATACACAAATATACGAGTACACGTGTTTCCTTCCAGGATCTACAGCAATGCTAAACCATTTATAAGAACTTCTTGAGCAAGTTTCTTTTTCCCAGTAAAGAAGGTTAATAAAACTAGGGGAAAAATTCTAAGCACGTTTTCCCAACCTCCCAGACATGTTTGTAAGCAGTTTGCTCATAAAGTAATAATGTAGTTCAACTTTCTCTCCTTTACTTTGTATTATGGAGTATGGAGGAAAGTAAGGGTGAAGTCAGTCACTTTTTCTGCTCCCGCTTCCGTATGGAAATTATTAG
>JAQFXU010003597.1:0-15794 GCA_034693705.1 Spatulosminthurus flaviceps
GGGAAAGGTTAAAGCATTCTTGCATAACAGCACAATAGGTGGACCCGGAACATAGCAGTTCCGATAAACTCCTTTCCACCAAATTTTGTGCTATAATTTTGACAAAATTTTCCAACATTTTGACTATAAAAAGCTCAATACCCCGAAAACTTGGACTGGTATGCTTGTATGTAGAATTTATTTAATAATAATATGAATAAGTTAATTGCATGTTAAAAAAGGTTGGCACATTTCACCGGACTCGGTCTCAATACGAGTCCTTATTCTCAGCTGTTTCGTTACGTACATGGTGTGCTACGCAGCCTTTACAGCCACTTTAGTATCAATCCTATCCACGGATCAAACGCTCATTCACAGCTGGTCGGATCTTACGAAATTTAAATACAAAATTTACGGGGATAATAATGTACACTCTGCGGATCATATTTTGGACGTAATAAGACATCATTTCAAACTATCTCTTTCCACCCTGTAGCCTAAAATATCTGATTTTTAACAATTATTACACCCTTTTGATTCCCTACAGAGTCTAGATGTAGAGGGCAAGGAAGAACGTGAAAAAGGAATTTCACCAAAAATCCCCATTTCCCAAGGATTTTGCAAAATCTATTCCCAAAGGGCCAGCTTCCTAAGCTTCTCCGACTACTTTTATCCACAACTCAAGGAGTACTTGAAATCAATGACTCATTTGAGGGCGGAAAGAGATATTCAAACCGAAATTTGCCAAGATATACGGAAGGTGTCACTTGGTCCTACTCCTCTAAACGCTGGAATCTTTCTTCAAAAGAAATCTCATCTTCGACCCTATTTCAATCAAAAGTAAGCGGAAAGAATGAAAAAAAATTGAGTTTTTATTTAATTTTAAAATTGACATGTTTTTTTTTTCAACTTTTCATATTTTCAGAATTGCACTTTTCATTGAGAGAGGAATCAAGGATCGGTTCACCACCACGTTCCTTCAACATAGTGAAGTGCAATGTGGGAAGAACACGCCTGGGAAGGATCCCATTGGAATCATCCCTGTCTTATCTGCTCTGTTAATTTTAATTTTCGGAATCCTATGTAGTTTTCTTATGCTCATGGCTGAAAATTTTCGCAATTATTTCCAGCGGATTTTCCCTTACCCCCTTCACTCCTATAACTTTACATTCAAATAATAATAATATTGTTATTAATTTTTCCTTAAAGCTGTAAACTCCCACGCTCACTCTCCACCCCGTGTACAAAAAACGTATATCTCCATATCAATAGGAATGGAATAATTATAATAATAAAATGTCTGCTAACACATTCTAGAAGGGGATAAAAAGTATCATTATATTTAACAATACCACAATACTGCTATCAAATAGCTATACAAAGAACAAAAAAATTACCAGCGGGTTAAAAGCATGTGGAAATTCCTCAAGCTTAAGGTCCCAGCAGAAATATCCTGACTAATTTCTCTGAGTGAGGAGAACATGAGAGGAACACACACAAGCTGAATTTTTTTTGAGTAAACATACAGTTTTTTTCGATTGATTTTCCATATACTTTCAAGCATGGGAGCACAAAATGGAAAATATCAACAAGTTATATACATAATGGAAAATGAAACTTAATTTTTGAATCAACTTCTCTACAGGGAAAATCCCGGAAATGCAGTTTCAACCGCTTTGTCAAGAAATTTACTAGCATGAGGTCATGTGCGTTTTATTGACAAACTTATTCTCCACTATTTTCCCTATTTCTCATCTCATTCCCAGTTATTGTAAACAGTTGAAGAGAGTGTCTCCCTCACTTGAAACAACAAATCTTGAATTGATAACGCTTTTTGGTGCGTAGTTTTCCCTGATTAGATAAACCATCACAAGACTTGAAATACACTGCATCTGTAAGCTTGACGATAAAAATAGGTACATTATTAGTCCAATATATATTATTTATTATTCAGACCTCTTCAGTTGATAAGTGCAGAGAAGCCAAATCAACTATACAAAAATATTTACTACATCATAGCAAATACATTTGGATTCATTTGTATGTTATCCAACGCAGAGTACAAAAACATTGATAAGATTAACTCCTGAGCAAATGTCCACTTAAAAGTTCCACGGTGTACATTCAAAAGTGAGAGTGAGCGACAAAACTTTCTGTAAAGTTTTACAATCCCGGACAGCAATGATACAAAATAACAAGTCCATTGCATTTGGTTCTGTCTCACATAAATTTATTGACTCTCAACGTAGAAAAATTTCTTGTGAAAAAAATCCTTATTTTTTCAATTTTTTTCCTATTCAAAATGAACAACACAGCCCTCCAAGATTTGCAAGAGCGTTTGGAGCATTATGGTTTCCGCAGATTTGTCCAACATCATTTTGACTTTTTGCATATGAATACCGTAAGGCATGAAAGGCTGGGCAAGGAATTGGTGGCTTTGGGAGTTATGGACGAAAGTGATAGGAAAATTTGTGTAAGTCTATTAAAAAATGCATTCCTATAAAATTACGCAGTGCTAAAAATGTGGGAAACTTAAATTAATTTACACCCTTGTTTTTATTCGTAGATGGAGCGTATCGGGAACAAAGAGAGAAATATCCAATTTTACAACATGCTCGTGGCTCGTGAGGCCCATTGGGAACTTCTGGTGGGTCTGTACTTTAGCAATAACAACCGTGTACTTCGCTACATTAGGGACAAACTGACAGCAGTTGATGCGTTTTTGCCCAAGTTGGGCGCGGAAGCTCTGAAGAATTCCAAGCTTTTCGTCGATGAGCAATCTCTTTCCAATTCTCAAAACTCAGAATCTCAGTCATCCAAGTTGGATGAAAAAAGCAACGTGGAATCCTCACTTTTCTACTGGAATGCCATTGCAGAGGAAAATAGTTGAAGATGAGCAAATACTACGTCACCACATTCTGTATGATTGTGTACATATTTTAGCGGAGAATTTCAAATTGTGTGCTTCCAGGAAAGGAGCAAGGAAAATTTAAACGTTGAAAATTTTTTTTATAACTTTAATCTGTAACTGTGGCTATGGGTTTGTAATAATTTTTATGTGGATTTTTATTACAAAGTACGTCAAATTAGGCCTTGAAATATTTTATAAGCAGCTGTTTGACTTGTAAAATTTTGTGTTTACAAATGAAGTAAGTAGCAGTTTAAATAAAAATATTGAAATAAAGATTGGAAACTTCATCTACTAAGTGAGTTTATACTCCGATACATGCCCGTATATTTTCATAACACTTGATGAATTGCATTCTACTGATTCTAAACATCTAAACAGGGGGGGATATAACATGGGTTGTCCTCCATTGAGTCCAAAAAAGGGGGACATCCTGGAGATACGTTGTTCAGCCCCTGGAAACATTACGCGTCTAATACGAGGTATTGTGCATCGCATGGGTACAAAAACTTGGTACCCGTACCCATAACCAAATGAATCTTCGGGTATATTGAAAATCGGTACATTTACCCGTATCCGTCTCCGGTGTACCCGGGTACATATTTCAGGTACCCGTACCCGATATAATCTAAGAGCCACGTACCCGTACCCAAAATTTACCCAGAATATTCGGGGTACCCGTTCATATCCCGGTACTCTGAGTCAACGGGTAGGAAATGCTGAGAAATAGGTTTTTACTTACTAATTATAATAGGGTTACAGAAATAAGATATGGAGTAGAGGAACACTGAATATGAAAAGTGCAGTAATAATTCCATAAATTACCCTTTAAAACCAAAATTCAATAGCAAGAAACCATAATAGTAGTTATCCAACGGGGAAGTTAGCCGGCAGGGCAGACAGCCGACAAGGCAGTTAGCCGGAGGTGCAAATGTCTCCAATTTACCGGGGCAACTGTCCGGGGTGCCAATTAGCCATGTGGCAGTTGGCCCCGTGGCAGTTGTCCTAGGAGGCATTTTACGAGGTGGTACTTAGTACTTAGCCGGACACGCTTTTGTTATACTCATCACAAACGAATGGGACGGGGAATGTCAAGTGCATGTGGAAATTAAACCTAAAATTAGTATTCCAAAAAATGCCGACGCTTAAATTGACATGAGGAGAATAAAAATCCACATATTTTCCCACTCATTGGTGCTGTTGACTAAATTATGTAGACCACATTTGGAAGAAACTAAACAATTATTTGTGCGGACAAAAATAAAATGGTGAATGTTGCGGCAATAAATTGTCATTAATTCCGTAGTGAGAATGGATGTCGACGGAGTGAATCCAGAGCTGCAGGCAAGTATCGAGTATTACCCGAAAAATACCCGCCGGGTCGGGTTCGGGTCGAGTACGGGTAGCAAAAATAACAATACCTGAACTTCGAGTAGAGTACGGGTACCTTGTGGATCCGAACTTGAATATCAAGTCGGGTAGTCTTCAGGTACAAGTACAACCAAAATACCCGAGCCGATCTTCGGGTACGAGTTCGGGTCAAAGCAAGCGCAATACCTGAACCCAAACTTTAAAACTTCGGGTATTTTACGAGTATTTTCTAGCAACTTTTGTGCTTAGAATACACGTGACAGGAACATGCAAAACGTTCGAAATTACAAACAGCACGTTTTTTAAGCATTCAACAAATTAATTATTACTTCTTGTACATTAGCTATAGCTTATATTTGATAGGGTGCAGAGAAAAAATTTTTTTGTTGTGCAAGATATTATAAAATTCGGTTGAAATAATCCGTTTTCAAAGTAAGGCTTGCGATTTCTTATTTTTTTCTTAAAATTCTTCTTTTGTTTTCGTAAAATTTCATCAAAACTTGAGTAAAAGTGATGGGATGACAGGTTTTGGACTTACAATGGACCTACGGCACCTGTAACGCATGGAAAATTATGAATGTGATATCATTCGAAAGCTCATAGATTCAGAAACTCAATGGTGCCCATCATATGTCTGTGTGAGGCTTTGTTTAGGATATATTGAAGTTTGAAAATCGTATGCCTAGAATATAGGCTGAAGAAAAGTCACACCCCTTCAATAAAGCAGTGGTGGCGCAGTGGCTAGTGCTCCGAACCCTTTTTGGCTGCGGAAGCGAAGGACCGGGCATGGGTTCTAGTCCGGATGGCAGGAATGTCAATTTTTTGAATTTTTTGACTGGAATATTACTTTTTGGTATTTTGATGTACTTGGTGACACATGTAGAGTCCCAAGGTTGTTAGAGCATAAATATTTTATATTTAAAAATTAATAAAATATAAAATCATTGCATAGTAAAATATTCAATAATTTTTCATGTCTTAACTGAATATCTGAAAAATACTCGAAATACTCGAAAATACTCGGGTTCAAGTACGGGTAGGTAATCGGGTCGGGTATTACTAGGATCCGTACGCGAGTATTATCTCAGGTTCGGGTAGCTAGATTATACCCGATACTTAATACTCGAACCTTCAAGTACTGCCTCTTACCCGAAGCTTCAAGTACGGATCCATAAATAATTTTACTTGAACCTTCGGGTTCGGGTCGGGTACGAGTACGGATCCTCAAATTTTTGTACTTGCCTGCAGCTCTGAGTGAATCCATCGAGGCATTATTCATGATATCTGCAAATTAACAAAGATGTAGGAATTATTGTCCGTTTCTTCGACTACTTTAGCATCAGTTAAATATGCTTCAAAACATATAAAAAAATTACCTATAGAATTTACATCCCATTGACTTTTCTTTGAACTGTTCCATGCCATTAAAGAGGTACGTCAGTTCATGAGGGAATGTAAAATTACACATAGGCCGCGCATCCGCATGTTTTTTCCTTAACTCACATTTTACAGCTTCAGTATTTCCATATAAGAGAAATTGCCATGAATCAGGAGGACTATACCATGGAGCAGCGGTCAAAGAGTACCGTTGAAACTTCGTCCAATAATTCCGATTTGTGCCCAAAAATCAAAAGATTCCGAGGAAAGTCTCCAGAAAGTCACACTGAACCTCTGAATGGAAACAATTCGGGTGAAATCGAAGATCGGATGAATCCTTATGCTGCGGAGGAAGCCTTGGACAATCATCTGGTACGGTCTATAGTTGTTAGAACCAATTAAATAAGAAATTTTGTATGAATGTCTTAAAATTGTATTCCTTTAAATAATCTCATTGAAAATCTCAAAATGTTTCTAACAGATTCTGGAGGAAATTTTCAAATTCTTCAGTCCTGGAGATCTTAGAATTTGCTGTGAAGTCAATAAGAAATGGCGAGCCATCGCAGGGCCCACGATCTTTGAATACGAACTCAAGATGAATTTTGGATTTGGAACAGAGAGAACAAAGACTACCAAAGGCTACCTCAATCCTCAAATCGAAGAGAGAATTTTCCAACCAAACACCGAGAGAGAATACATTGAGTGTCTTAAGCTTCAAAATTCCTTCATTAGCTTGATATTTAATGGTAGTCTTGATAACCAGATGAATCCAGACAAGGAATTTGGGATTGTCGATTTCGTGAAAAAGTTCGGATCTCGAGTCTACAGGCTCAGGTGCTCCGACTACAATATTCTTCATAATTTCTTCAGTGAACCTCCATCCTCACAAGACCTACACTTTCTCCCGTACTTCCCAAACATAGAAGAATATCGTGTGAGCAGCCTACGATCGCTTGAATTGTTCTACGATGTTAAAATGCCTAGTCAGGTGGTCCATTTAAGGAAAGTTCACCTTGAGAGGTTTACACAGTTAAGTTCTAAACCACTCAAATACTTTCCCACTACAACCCCAACGTTCTTACAAATGGTTCCCAATCTGGAGGAAATTCATGGAGTCCCCTATTCCGTACTTATCCATTTGGAAAATGCAAAAAAAAATACACACGGTCCGCTCTATTACGTTTCACGAATTTGAAAATGAGAAACTGGAGAATCAGGCAATGGAGACGATGGTCCAGTTGGGCATGAAATTTAAATTTCTACGAATTGGAAGACGCTGTGGAACATATTATGCTAATTATGCGTTTATGAAGAGGAATAAGCAGCACTTTGAACATTTGTTGGAGAACGGGAAGGCCACTTTGAAGCATCTAGTGTTATATTATGACCAAGATTGGGGTTCTATGATTGATTTCCCAGCATCAATGACGGCATTGACGCACATTACTTTGAAAATTCAAAATCCCGATCACCAAAAGTTATTTTCGAGTAAACTTTTCAGAACGTTTCCCAAAGTTAAAGTCTATGTACCTTTCCGCCCATGAGCCTTAGCGGCTACAACCCACCAGGGACTTGGTTTGATTCTGGAATGCCGGGTTGGGAAGAATTTCGTAAAGGAATCAAAATTTTAAGGTGTTATAAAAAGAATATAGGTAGAACTATTGAAGAAAATCTACTGGAAAGCTTCCCCGCAGTGAAACGAATACAGTTTGATGAAAACATGGACGAAATGAATGATAAGGATGGGATTATTTCCGATTAGACCATATGTTTGAGAATTATTAATGAATTAATTATGATAATCTTATTATTGAGTGTTATTATGTTTTTGTAGCGATATTATTGGCAGATTTTTTACCATTGCAGTCGTTTTGATTCTTAAAGACAGTAGTAAATGTAAGCACCTGCTGCTCTCAAGTTTCTTTTTTGAGTAATTATGATGTAAATTGCGGGATAAATGTGTTGCCCCAAGAGTTTGAAACTATATCTCCGTGTATATATTATTATTGTTAATCTTTTTGTAAAATCTCCTTAGTCTGGGTATGTGCTTGGAGAACATTCCACAAGTTTCAAAGTGTGCATTGTAATCTTGATTATACTTATTGCCAGTTATTGCATGAATTTTTTTTAGTATCTATGGGGATTCATTTTAACTTTCTAAAACTTTTTAAATAAAAATTTTAAAATATTCAATTTACAACTACTGGGTAACAGGTGGAGGGTACATTTTTGAATACTGTTTAAATCAAGAGTTAGGGTGTACTCACATAGAACCCGTCCGTAAATATTTTCTTCCGTAAAACGGAAGAAACCTATCGCGTAATGCTTATCACTTTCAATGGTAACCAACGGTTTCTATGTGAGTGGTTTCTTCCGTACTGTAAAAAAAACTTACTTTTACGGACGGAAAAGGTTCTATGTGAGTACACCCTTATTTATCAACACGATGAGACAAGGAATTATCTAATTCATACTTACAGAAATTAATAAAACTATATATTTTTTCGCGGGTTATATTTTATATTGACGGAAATTTTGCAAAAACCCAGGAAATCTTGTCACTATTTCATGCATTCTGTGATAATAGACCTGCCAAATTTAATGAAGATTGTGGACGAAGGAATTAATTATTTTATTATATACTATCAACTTATCATCCATGACAACGACAACGTCTAAAGTACGATTGTTACTAGCTTGATTTTCTAAATTTTACTTTTCAGCCCATCGTCTTACTTTTGGGCAAAATTTCCTTAGAAAGACAGCTGTCTCATCAGTTTCAAGTATGTATGTATATCAACTGCATAAATTTTTGTATTTACTATTTTTTCATTTTTTTCACTTCATTTTGACTTTACGTGATATTACCGATTCAGTACATAAGACTGGTCTCCCATCGGTACCACGGACGCTACACCCCTCTGCACCATCCTTGTGGTGCAGGGCTGTAATAAATTATTACTCGTAACTTGTACTACTGTTGTGGTGTACGTTTCATGCGTCATAGCAACCAAGATGCAGTGATGCTTAAAGCTTTAATCAACACCAATATCCTTAATTATAAATCCTTATTTACTAATAGCACCCGTCGGAATAATAGTAATCGCATTTCGATCAAATCGGCGGAGTAAAATTAAAATTAAATGCCTCTACATTTTTCCATAATTTTCCATTTTTTAAAATGATGATGTCAAAAATAGAGCCGAGATTTTGCGTACTCGGATTTAACCACGTAATTTATTAGGATAATGTTTAAAGGATTGAAAGAAACGACAATCAGGGAAATGCCAGCTTACAAAGAGTCCTCGTTCAATTGAGGATCGAAAATTACAATGAAATCGAGGGTGTGGCATTGAAACCATTGCATTGTAGTACTTGCTTAAAAATAAAATTTTAAATGGATAGATAAATTACTTCAAAATCGTCGCTTCGCAACGATTCATGGCACCCCTAAAGTTATCTGTGCCACAAGTTTTTGTCCTTTCAGTTTATTCACACAAACTCCAATAGCCAATTTATGCTGTGTGTGCGTGTGTGTGTGTGTACATAGCAACATATTATGTGAGCAGAAATAATAGAGAAACATTTAAGCTACAAGCAAACTAAGGATTTGAGTTGTAACAAAATCCAGGAATTCTATTGTGGATGTCCCACCAAAGGTGTAAAAATTTTCCTCACGGGTTCCTAAGGCGGGAATGGCTCTAAAAACCCTATTCAAATTCATTTTTGGTTCATTAATATAATAATTTTACATAAGATTCATGGGTAAATTATTGAATGACGGTCGGCACGTCTTGCTAATAAAAGCTGGGGTGAAGGTCACGCCCCCTTAATAACTTAACTTGCAAAATAATTGAACATTTGAATATTAAATATTCAAAATCAAGCTGACGAGGCAATCCTCTGAGGACTACAACAACATACGCTCCAACAATAAATAGCCATAGACCTTAATAAGCTACAAGCAAACTCACAATTTGATTTATAACAAAATCCAGGAATTCTATTGTGGATGTTCGATCAAAAGTGTAGAAATTTCCTTGACGGATACCTGAAGCCGGAATGGCTCTCAAAACCCTCTGAAAATATTTCCTCTCATTTTGGCTATCTTGTGATATGAAACCCATCCCAATCAACCCTTTCGTCACATTTATATTATCCTGGACCATGTAACATCGTCCAAACATAAAGACAAACAAAAATGTGGAAATCCCACCAATGCACATCATACCAATGGCAAATATCGGATTTACTCCGTAGAATCGTATACCCGCGAATAATCCAAAAGTTGCAAGATTTAAACACACCGTTTTCCCGAGATAATTTGGAAGTGCAAAAATTTTATTGTAAAATTTAATGACTAGCCCCAACTCCACCAACTTCTCACAATATGTCTGGGTGTCTCCACAGCCCTCCTGTTGTTCCTTCCTATATTTTCATATATAGCAATCATCAAATGGAACAATAACTTTTAGCCTTTTAATAGGTTACGACAATAATTACAGTAGACGCACATTGCATTGGTGAATTAAAATGTTTGAAAAACATACCTTATTCGTTCCTGCAGAAGAGCACAATATTCATGACAAACGTACGGGACGGGAAACGTCAAGAAGAAATACGAGCCAAAAAAAGCCAAGGTTTGAATCCACCAAAATGCGACGGCTTCCATTGACATGCATAGACCAAATATCCACCAAGTTTTCCACTCTTTGGGAACAACCGAATAAATCAAGTAGACTCCATTTGGAAGAAACAGAAATACCATTTGGACGGAGAGATAAAAAATGAGGAATATTATCGGGAGGAAAATGATGAGTAATTCCGTGAAGGAATGTCGCTTGAGGAAATCCAACGAGAAAACTTCCATGATATCTGCAAAATAACAAAATATTTACAAACCATCTGCTAAATGTTCCCTGTTCTTTTTTCCTCCACAAGATAAAATAAGTATAAGGAAAAACAAAATCACCCGTAGACTTTAAGCTCAACTTTTCTTTAAACTCGTGCATCCGACTGTAGAGATACGCCATTTCATGGGGGATTCTAAACATCACATAGGCCGCATATTCGCATATAACCGCTCCACTCAGATACATAATGTGGACGAAAAATCCGATTAATAAAAAATATTCCTCCGGCCAAAAAATGGAGAGAAAGAGGCGGTAGAGTTTGAATGAATTCGAAAGAAGCAGGAAAAGTTGACAGAAGTTCCAAAACCATTGCCGCCTTTTTGAAGTGACTGGCCAAGCAGAATTACTTTTCAAATCGAAATCAAATGGAAGGACATTTAAGTTCCCTGACCACTCCAACGTTTTAAAGAACAAAAGTAAATCTTTTGTCGTCAGCATCTTTAAATAACACTCAAGCTGAATTGGACCTCAGAAAATTGTTTGTATCGTAAAAAATTGCAAATTTTCTCACAAAACAGCTCCTCCCGATTTTAAATATTTTTTATAGGTCTAGATATTCCAGAGCTACTTGCTTCTACTCTTCCAATGCTGGGAACAGGTTTAGCAGTAGCGGTAGAGGTGGCATTAGCGAAAATTGTAATTCGGCTCACATCAGTATCTCAAGTACTTATTAAGGAAATCAGAGAAGCGTCCTTATTTTCTCTCAGTTCTTCATTATTAATGTCCAATTTTATTGCTAGAATGAGCGCCAGTAAAATGTACAGTGCTTGTTATAATAGTTAAGCATTAAAGCATCCTTTTTATACATGTACTAATATTGGATGCATATCTGGAGAAAATCCAGATCTAAAATAATACTGGAGAACAGGAAAGGTTAGGGGAAAAGTAGGAGAGATGGGAGAGTAGGTTTTATTCACACGACGGTTGGGGAGATAGTGACAGTAGTAAGAATAATTATTATTGTTTAGCAAGGCTACAGAAATTTAAATAGTTTCATTGGTAGAATTATTATTGTAAATAACAAAAGTAGGAGAGGCATCAAAGGATTAAGATTAACCATGGCGACGGCAGGAGAACATGACAGTATGTATATCAGCACTTATAACATAATTATTACGGAAATTATAGCACCATAGGAATCACATGGATATAGTAGTTAAATTGTGACACGCTATTCATGAGCAGGCTAAAGTGTATGGAAAGATGGAAGGAGTAAGTCCACAGGGAATATGAAAGCCCAAAACATAATATTTTTTAAAATTATTAGTCATTTTCCGCGAAAGTAACGTGTGCTGGGTGTCATAAGCAACGGCATTGGAATTTTTGTAATAGGTTAAGCTGTTAAGGAATTATGGCCAAAAACGACATTTTTTGTATTCAAGCCTGTATCTCCGGAAGTACTGGGGTGATGTGACTCACTTTTGAATTAATATGTTCCGAAATAAGTTTTTCAGTGCAACATTTCACCGTTTTTTTAAATTTTGAAAAATGGCTGAAATATAGGGGACAGAGTAGAGCTAAGTTGCGAACTATGCTTCTTATTAAAATGAGATATAGAGCCCGGATTTGCTACTTACTTCTACTCTTTCCACTATTTTTCAGCCACTTTTCAAAATTTCCAAAAAGGATGATGAAATGCTGCGCTGAAAACCGTATTTCGGAACATATTAATTCAAAAATGAGTCAAATTGCCCCATTAGTTTGGGAGATACAGGCTTTAATACAAAAAGTCGCGTTTTTGGCCATAATTCCGTTGCAGCTTAAGCTATTACAAAAATTCCAATGCCGTTGCTTATGACACCCAGCAGACGTTACTTTTGCGGAAAATGAATAATTTAAAATAATATGATGTTTTGGACTTACATAATATCCCCCGTGGACTTACTCAAGGCAATTTTTGTTCCAACTGTGTAAACCGTATTAAAAATTTAAGTAATAATTATAGCGTACCAAGACATTCTTGGAAATATGTAAATAAGAGCACTGGGAATATATGTATTTCCAAGTTAAAAATAAAAAATTGTAAAAATCGGTTTCAAAATATAATCTGAGTTACCTGTTTTGTTCCTGTGGCGTTCTATAAAGCTGAAATCTCTTACCACAGCACAGGAAAGTTACCCAAACATTTACCTTTTCCTTGGACTGCTCTGAAAATGAGAAATTCGAATTCGTTTATTTTAATTCATATGTGAAATTCAGTATAAAATTATTATTACTCTCAAAACTTGGAGGTAAATAGGAAAATTATACTTGCACGCTGGAGTAGCGTCATAATTTTAAATACTTTTTGATGGAATTCTCAACTTAAATTGTAAACGAAGATTTGCAGTACTAATTTCATATTGGGGAAAATATAGTTTTAATAAAATTTGTAAAATTTTGTTTTTACCTGATTATTCCAGGACTTTTGAGGGAAGGAACTTCTGGAAAGATAGTTTGTATGATTGTATGGCTTTCAATTTGTTTGTAAAAGTGACCACACGAATGGAATGCTCAGCCTTTTAAACAAAACTAAACTACCGTTACTGATAAATTTAGGACTTCGATGACGGTAATTGTTTTGCAATTATCCTCACGTGTATTGTAATTGATGGTGACAATTCTAGAATTTTTTCATCTTGTAATGTATTTTCCTGATATGATATCAATCTGGATCTAGTTCTGGGAGATATTTAAAATAATTATTTTAAATAATTACAAAACGATAGGTTTACAAAACGACAGGTAACAATAAAAATTATTATTGTTGTTACCTATCGTTTTGTGAACGCAATTAAAGATGCCGTTAGTTCAATCAAACCCAGAAATATCCAGGAATTTGAAGCGTAATTAATGATTTTAAACCAATTACTTTATCATCAGAGCTCCATTTGAAAGAGCCATCATAAACTGGATTCGTAAACGATAGCTGTTTGCCCAATAAACCAGAATCATCCACTTCTTGTGACGTGGGTAAAATTTTATTTTAATTTATTGGTTCACTCACAATTATAAAACTAAGGTACACGTGCAACTACATTGGAAGGTTTTTTGGTGTCGTTTTTCGAGACAAAACTAAATTGATTCTACAACAATATTAGCCTTAAATACAAATCCAATACTATACCTGTAGGCACGCAGATCTATGATTCACAAATTCTTCCTTTATTAGTGATCCATGCTCCATATGTAATGGACTAGAATACGAAGATATTCTCCATTTTATGTTTAAATGTTTAAGCTACAAGCAAACTAACAATTTGATTTATAACAAAATCCAGGAATTCTATTGTGGATGTCCGACCAAAGGTGTAAAAATTTCCCTCACGGATTCCTAAGGCGGGAATGGCTCTCAAAACCCTATCAATGTACTTCCTCTGATTTACATCGTCTGGTCCTTTACGGGTTGCTACCAACCCTTTCGTCTCATTGATACTGTCCATGACTAAATAACAATTTCCAAACATAAACACGAACAACAATGTGACTAACACACCAATACACGACATACCAATCGCAAATAACGGATTTGACTGGTGAAATCTAATACCCCCAAATAATCCAAAAATCGCAAGATTTAAAAACATTATTTTAACGAGATAATTGATGGGTGCCAAAATCTCATTATACATTCTAACGATTAGCAGAAGCTCCATTAGCTTGCCGCAGTACATGCGGGCATCTCCACATCCTTCTTTTTCATCGGATCTGTCCATTTAAAAAATATTTTGAGACTTTTTTATATTTTGAACAGTTTAAATTGGCAAGAAAACATTTGTAAAGAAAATATTCACATACCTAATCTGCTCCTGAAGAAAAGCACAATATTCATCGGCGACGTAAGGACCGGGAAATGATATGAGGATGTAAGATCCAATGAAAAGTACATTTAGAACACTAGACAGAACTAAAGCCTCGATGGCCATAGTGAAGATGAAAATCCACGGGTTTTTCCACTCATTTGGTACCGCCGAATAAATTAAGTAGACCCCATTTGGAAGAAACAGGAAAATTATCACTGTGGACAAATACATAATGCTAAATGTTGCGGGTAGGAAAATAATAAATAACTCTGTGAAGGAATGTCGCTTGATCATATCCCAGGAGAAAAGTTCCACAAAATCTGTAAGTTACATAGTCATGAAAATAGAACGTTTATGTAACATATAAAAATAATTCAAATAATAGCCATTACCGACTGACTTGACCTCCAACTTGTCTTTGAACTCATTAATACGATTATAGATATTTGACATTTCATGGGGGAACGCAAGAATAATATAGGCCGCATAGGTAGTTACAACGACTGTGGTCATATACATGATGTGCGCGAAAAATCCAATTAATAAGAAATACTCCTCCGCGCGGCCAAAGAATGGAAAGGAAGAGGCGGTAGAGTTTGAATAAATTCGAAAAGAACACGAGCACTTGACAAAAGATCCAAAACCATTGCCTCCTTTTTGATTTGACTGGCCAAATCCTATTGCTTTTCAGATCGAAATGAAATGGAATAAGGTTAACGTTTCCGGACCATTCGGCGGCTTTGAAGAATAATAGTAAATCTTTTGTCGTCAGCATTTTTATAACACTCGAGAATTCTCACAAAACAGATTCTATTTTTCTTACGTCGCTTGGATATTCTTGAAAAGATACAGACAGATATTAAAAACTTTCCTCAGCTACGTGCTTTGGTAGTCTGGTTGTTGGTCCTCGATGGCAAAAGAGAACATAGGTTTAGTAGTAGAGGTGAAATATTTTACTTGGTGAATTTAGCGAAGAGTTTTTAAATTGACACACTCATATGTACCTTAAATAATTATGAGGGAAATTTAGAGAACCGTCCTCGTCTTTTTGTCATTAGCTCATTAATATTATTGCGACGATCCAATGCATAAGCAAGGCTGAGTGTAATTAAAATAAACGGTGCTAGTATAATTAAAGTAACCATCCTTTATACATAAATCTCCACTTACAACAATTATTTTGAAAACTACAGCGCCATTATAATCACAATAGACAGTAGCTAAATTATGGCTATTGTCAACCCAATGGGCTAGCTATAAAGTGTAGAAAAGGTAATTGGCAGACATTTTTTATTATAATTCTTTATTAATAATTTACGTCCAGTTACTTTTTACATTACTCCAAGCTGGTTTTTCCACCCATTTACTCCATTATGTGAGCTTTGCTTTCTTAATGGGATAAATGGAAACGTCTTAATGGTCCTCTTAGGGGGCAAAAAGCCGAGCACCCGACAAGTGGGAAAT
>JAQFXU010003598.1:0-15790 GCA_034693705.1 Spatulosminthurus flaviceps
ATTAAGTGATCGCTGCATATAGCCCCTTCTTGCACAACGCTTCTAAAATTATGGCCCCTTTTGCACTTTAGCCGACGACATATCTTTTGAATATCTATACAGTAGTAAACGCTTATTTAGCACCACTCTTCATGTACTTCCCGTGTCCCGTAATAAAATCCTTATTTCCGTACGGAACGTAACAAAAATATGGACAATAATTTTTGAAAGCTAAGTGGATTGCTGTAGTGTAGTTCTATAAACCTCATTTGAAGTATAAGTCTCAATCGTGTATATGAGATATGAGTGCCAATAAGAAAGGGTCTATATATATTAACGTACGAGTGCATAAGTGCCACGTGAATGTTCTTTATTACATCGGTATACCGCTTAATTTTTCCATGCCTCCATGATCAACTCTAATCTCGGCGTTGTTGCTCGAGGGGTAAGCCGTTATACTTCTTAGTCGCTGCATGTGGGATTGATTGCAAGGAAGCAAACAAAACCTTTTAGTTATTTCCGATATAACGTCCCTGGACCTGGAGATTATTCGCAATATGGACCAGGTATATAAAATTTTTGACCTTTTGTTGGTAGTATTTTTAGGAATGACTTTTCAACTTGGAATCTAACATCTAACGGTGATATGGTGTGTGTGTCTTTCCGGAGGGTCAATTCGTCTACCTTCCAACCTTCTTTTTAAGCGATGAATTCACCGAAGAATTGAGAGCACGTCAGTTCGGTACCTCGATTCAATCCAACCATCATCCGAAGGAGCAAGGACAAGGATCTCAAGCTGTGTTGGATGATTTGAGGCAACAGATTTATCAGCAAACGGGATTGTTCAATGAAGCTGTCAATACGGTGAAGGAATTGAGAGATGCCAGTCGTAGGGAAACTCAAGAAGTGAGGCTGGAACTCAGCGAATTCCAGCAGCAAGTAAACACGAGGTTTGAGCAAGTAGAAAGGGAATTGAAAATGTCCAATGACTGGAACCATCAAATGTGGGTCCAGGCATTGAAGCAATCTAAGGAGCAGTCGAAGATTAATGCTAAATTTTCAACTGCTCTTGTGTAAGTTTGAATATCTTTATTACGTTGTTTTTTATCCTTGAAAGCAGGTGTGATGGATGGCAGAGTATAATCATTTTTATTCAAATTAGTTCCGAATGTTATATAATAATTATTATTTTCAGCAAGAAACTGACGAAGACAACGAATGCCGGTGACTTGCCCTCATCTGTAGTTTCTGCCGCTCGTGTTGTTCGTAAGTACATGATGCTATTATATTTGCAAATACGAAACCACAACTAGTGCGCCAGCAAAACTGAAATTTCAGAGTAATCAATTGGATCTTGTTTCAGTCACACATGACATGGCTTCGATTTTGGAGGCATTGGGGGATATGTGAGTAATGAGGAAAATATATTTTGACTTTCGTAGTATACAACAAAATTATTATATATGTTCTTGTAGAATCAACACGCCAGGCTGCTTCAGCAAAAAAAATTGTACACATTGCGGCAAGCTCCTTGCTTCCAGCTACTTGCCCAGACATGTAGGGTACCATTGCCCCGAAAAACGACGGAGAAATCGAAGTGAACAGTTGGAATTGAATCCCAATGCAGTGGAAGCCATGAACGGAATCGAAGGGGGGATGTAAGCGAAGCGATCATTCGTATATGTTATTAGTTATTACTTGCATTTAAATGATGTAATGATTTGTAATTGTGCGAACTAGTTGTTTATTGGTTTTTATATTTAAGGATATGTTGCAGAATTTTTTAGAGATATAGTTAATTGCATGTTTTGTAGTAGGTTAAAATTATTGTATTTCTTCACGCAATCAAAAATACTTATTGACTTTTAGTTTTGGTGCTCAAAGATTCTGTAAATCAATCAGTTTGATGCAGAAAAAACAATACGATTTATCTGTATTCTGTACCATTGATAAATAAATATCGTTGTTTTAGTTTTGGTGCCCTTATGTGATAGTCATGTAAGTGTCGGTAAGTCCTTGAACACGATTGCTCCATTAGGCGACCAATTTCAATAAAAACTTTAGTGAACGTTCCTTAGGTGACCTGTACGGATGAGTTTGTATTTGGTTGAAATCGGTCTGGAATAAATTATTTAGTGTTGGTCGTTGTCATGCGATAACTCCTAAACCCATTAACCAATTTTATTAAGTTTTTCTTTCAAAAACACTGCTTGTCATTAGCAACATTTCGGCTGTCCTCAAATTGTAATTGGACGCTTTGATATTTTTTAAAACACCCGAAATTTTGAATTTTTTATTTCAATGGAATTTTTTATTTGACAACTATAGTGAGTAGAACCATTTTGAATATTCTCAAATTTCGATTGGGCGCACTGATGGGTGCCAAAAATCGTTGCGAAGCGATGATTTTTATTACCCTTTATGACCCTGACCCAGGTCAGGTGTGATGCAGGTTTACATGGTGTTGCAAGGCAAAGGGAAGGTTTGTATTTTAAACATAATTATTTGTCATTGATAAATATCCATGTTTTAGTTACTGGTTTTTTGTTAAGCAAGTTAAGGGATAAGATTTGTATATGTATTAAACAGGTTATAGTATTGTAAAATTATAGCTGAATAAGAATAAAAATTCGAATTATTTGAAAAATATTAAATTTAGTATTTAGAATTATTCCAAGAAATTTCCATTTCGCATTTTTTATGCAAGACGAAGAAGATTTAGTCAAAGGACTATAATGATGATTAAGGATGCATACCCTCGAGTGTCCATCATGAAACGTCAGTTAATTAACACTAACACTGATCAGGTAATATAAGTTTTATATAAATTTTTCTAAAACTTGTTAGGATTAGGTCTTAAAAAAGATGAAATGACACTAGAACGGCACTGTGAGACTGACTGGTTCTGAGAATTTGAGCCAATAATTAACATTATGTTAAAGTGATACAATCAATTTAATAAAAAATTGCCGTTGTCCAACTTGCCCCTTTATATTGTTGTTTTGCAAAAACGCTCAAGTCAAAACGCAAATGCTGTTTTTTAATTTTTTAAGATAGTTTACGTTTACTAAAACGATTTTCGTGCATCTACTTCCGTAAAATCATACTTATGCGGGTTGTATATTTAAAAATACATAATGCTATTTCACGGTAACCCTTTACTATATAGCAACGAATAACCAGATGTTAAAATCAAAAACTAAGGTAAATAGTTTCATCCCGCATCGCTTCTAAGCTCTTGTTGTGTGAAGCATTGTTTTGGAAGTTCCTCGAAAATCTATTGTTGGGGCAAACTCTAATGGGAGCTTGTTTTTTTCGCAAGCGAATTTCAAAAGCTGATGATTCTATTTTGTGTAATTCAGAGAATACGCATCTTCGTAAAATGCTTTTTTAAATTTTGTTTTTGATGTACAAATGCTATTCACTGAACAGTCACAATCTTGTGAATTGCACGTTTTTCTTTAAACTTAAACGGTAAAATAATATAACCACAAACGACAACTTACTCACCTTCAAAATTTTGCTATTTTCTGCCTCAGATTGTGGTTTTTGGTTTTGTACTCGTTTGCCTTGGCCTGGAGTATGCTCATGAAAATAGCATTTATTTGAGCGAATTTCAACCACGAAAGGTCGACAAACTGCTCTGTGTGCCTCCGAAGTGACGGAGACAGAAGTGGAATATTTTCATGACCAGTAGAAGTTTTATACGAAAACCGTCATTCAATGAAAAGCTCATAATACGTTTGGCTATTTTAATTTTAACCTGGTAAAAATGGGAACAACTCCCACGTTTTAACAAACCATGGGTTCAATCTGTACAACGCAACGTACAACCATCAAACTTGCCCCTAGCTAATGCTCCCCCATCTGGAACCAGTTGATGAGGCGTTTTTGCATCAACTTACCTTTTTTGCGTCAAAATATTTCTATGATAAGAAAATAACGCAACTATATTTACAATCATTTTAAAGGGGGCATGCATATATATCATGCACCTCCCGTGCTCTGAAAGTTCGGGGTATTTCGTTCTCTATTTATTTAGCACAAAAACTTAAAATTCCACTAACTTATAATTATATTCAATTTATTTCATAATTTTAGGTAATAAATTGCTAGTAAAATATTTAACGATTCAAATTGGTAGCAATGCTCATAGGGTAAAAATGTGTGCGCCTAAGGGGTTTAATTAGTTAAAATAATGGTTAGTTATAAATATTCAAAAATAAAAATTCAAAAAATTTAGTTACTATTACTATTAACCGTAAAAACAAAAACTCTATGAAGTTCGTAAAAATTCGATGCATATTTTTGACGCCGTTTTGCAACAAGCAATTATACCAGTGCCCCAGAACCCAGAATTTCTGAAACTCAAAAACTACACTAGTCTACAAAAACCCTCGGTTTTTGCCTGTGCATGCTAGCACAGTTTTGTGGTCAAAGATATAGAACAATATGCCTGAAACTGACCTCGTAGTGTCATAGTATTGCCCTAGAAATAGTCTTACGTGGCTTTGATTGGCCAGTTGCTTTAATTTAGTTTATTTTGTTCTGAGTTTCGAATCCTGAAATTGTCAGTCTGACCCAGTTAGATTGATAGCTCATCAGTTTTGAAAATCAGCTAATCCAAGTTTATTTTTTTAAATCCTATTTTGTTACCATACAAAAGAGAAAAATGTGAGGGAAAGTCCCCCCCCCCCGATGCAAAATTTTCGCGATTCTACACCATCTCGGGGTAGAAAAGTAGAAATACCAGAAGGTGGCTCAAAAATGGAACGCAGGTAGTTTGGAAGTTGATAGTATCCGGTATGTGTGAATAAGAGCGAACTTGAGTACAGTAAGTATAGGAACGGAATGAATAATACAGTAGTTATTTTATTTTTGATTTCTTTAACCGACGGTTTTTTTAATTTTTACATCTTTCTTTGACTCTTTTTTAAAAATCATAAGAATTTTCACTTAAAAATTGATGGTGCCGATGTTAGGTTGGTTATGAGGTTCCTTCCGTAGATTTTCCAAATCATAATATAATTAAATGATCTAACGCTATGCTATTTCGCTTGCTTCCTCTTGCTTCTTGAATTATTAATAACTTAGTATTAACTCAAAAATCCAATGTACTCGCTAGTACTTAGTACTAGCACTCTTTTCTTTTGTTTCGTTTTCATCATCTTGTTATTTATTGGATTTAATTTGGGTTTTGGGTATTATTATTTATTATTGTTTACCCTTTGCCGTCCTCGTTGTAGAAAGAGACCTATTCAATTTGTCAGTTTGTCACTTGACGTTTGTTATTTCGTAGGTACATTTATTTCAATGCTCATTCAAGACTAGTCTAGTCAATAATGAAGTCCTAGAGTCCATTTTATTTATTTTAATTTTAATTGGACAGCGAATAACAACAACAACTCCACCAAACCACCATCAGATAACGAAGGTGGGTTAAATTCAATGTAACTTCCATACCCTTAAAAATTATCCTCATCAATGGGTAACGCGAGATAAGATATAAGACATCATGAGAATGCTTGACGAAAAACTACTCCGGGTGTCAACCGACTTTTTGTAACTGCAGGACATTAAATCGAAGAAACTGTGCATTCTCCATTGTTTTTAAAACTCGTTCGGGTTGAAGAAGCTTTGGAAAGATGGCCGGGACAGATACACAGTCACTTACCTCATCAGGGTCGGGATCAATAACAAAAGCCAAGGAAATGATCCATGCGATGACAAAATATAGCATCGATTTAAATGCCTTGTCACCAAAATTATTCCGTGAGGAAGTTTTTGCTGCCCAAACTATGAAGAATCTGACGGCTCGTTATGGTACTCGAGGGAAGTCAGCAAAAGGGATTTTTCTTCAAGGGTTTAGAGATGAAGTGAAGATCAAAGGGAAAAAGCAATTTTTACAAAATCTAAAAGAAAATGGTTCAGATAATATTTACCTCAAGACAGAATCCGGCAAGGGTTTATCCGAATCAAAATCCGTCGGCAGTGCGAAAATAGTCGTGAGTTTTTCATTCCTACACATGTAAAAATAATGCATAATATCAGTCGTCTCGGCCAAAATATTGGTCATTGATTTGGTCGCATCGGTCAAATTATTATTAGTTGATTTGCTAACCAAGTTTCACTAAATCGGTTAAAATTTTGGCCACAATATCAATGAGCTAAATTAAAACGATTATTAAAACGCGGTTCAATGATTTTTAAGTTCATCAAGAATTATTTATGAATAATTTCAATTTTGTTCAGACACGCCCAGCAGCAATGGTTCTGTATTCGAAATTCTGCAACAGGCTTCAAATGTTAATGAGAAATCAAATATTTCATTTTGGACTGCTACCGCCGGGAACCGAAACTGTGTGGTTACATGATGATGCCCGACAAGACACCTACAAAGCAAATGGAGATGCAGATTCTACTGTTCAAGATGTTGCATTTGTTATTACACCTATTGAAGACCTTCTGGATGAAAGTGAGCAGAAGATGGTCCTTCGACTTAAAATACACAAGCGAGCCATGAGGTTAGGATTTTAATGTATAGCCAATCTTTTGTGATTCTTTGGTTAATTCATGTCTTGCTTTCCCAGTGGTTTAATTCTGCATTGTGAAGCCCTACGTCCACTACTTCGAGAAATAAAACGAAGTTACGATTCGGTACTGAGACTTCGAGAACGACAGCTTCTAGAAATATCATGGTTGGCTCAGAACATTTCAACCGCTGATAAGGCTCTGCAGGAAAAGATTCAGAGTTTAACATTCGAAGCTTTTGATATCATTAAATTAATGGATAGTCAATGTAGGCTACTAATGCAACATATTGATAAGCAAGATGCGGCTATACGAATCATAACGGAAATTCTAAACACGTAGGTACAGATACCGTTACTTTGTCAAATTAGTTGATGAACAATTATTAAATAGTAACGTAATTATTGCATGAATTTGAAGCAGTGTTAATTTCTAGACTGGAAACAGCGCTTGGAGAGGAACATGAGTTTCGTCGTGACTCAGATGATCAGAATAAGATGTTTATTAAAGATATCAACGATATACGCAGAAAGCTTGGAATGGTTCCGCGACCAGAAGAAGGTCAAGATACGGTTGCAGTGGAAGAGGTCCTAACTGATGTGTCTAAAGTCACCGAATTCCATTATACACCAGATGATCCTTTAGTTCTGAGAAAGGCTTTGGAAATATGTCGTCATGATTTATTTATGGCGAATCAAAGGTAATATTCACTTGCTTCAATGGTTAAGGTTAAAAGTTTTAGTCGGCCAGAAATCTGGTCTCATTGGTCATAATTCTGGTGGCTTTGCGCTTGCTTTGCACGATTATCTGGTAATATAGATAGTAATACAAATTTGGCATCACAACAAATTTCTCTGGGTTACTTTTCCTCAAATAGGAATGCCAAAAACCTTTTTTTCTGGCAGAGGGTAAAGGCGGGTTTGGATATGTGCTATTGGACAAGACATACACTTTGCTGGTGGTTGCAGAACGGTCACTTGCATAGTACGGAAGTTATGGGGGTGATTCGGTTTATTCGTATAAAACAAAATTACTCAAAAGCTGGTTGACCAATTTTGACGAAACTTTCACCATTCTGTAGAATTTTTAATACCCCAGGTCAGGTTTTGAGCAAATTTTGAAATTCCAAAAATTAGTTTCAAAATTTTGGGAAAGAAAAAATTGATATTTTGAAGAAAAAATTGATATTTTAAAGATAAAATTGATATTTTGAAGAAAAAATTGATATTTTAAAGATAAAATTGATATTTTGAAGACAAAATCAAAATTTTGAAACCAATTTTTGGAATTTCAAAATTTGCTCAAAACCTGACCTGGGGTATTAAAAATTCTACAGAATGGTGAAAGTTTCGTCAAAATCGGTCAACCAGCTTTTGAGTAATTTTGTTTTATACGAATAAACCGAAAAACCACGAAAAACCCCCATAACTTTCGTACTACGCAAGTGACCGTCCTGCAATCACCACCAAAATGCATGTCTTGTCCGGTAGTACAAACCCAAAAATGACTTTACCCTCTGCCAGAAAAAAAGGTTTTTGGCATTCCTATTTGAGGAAAAGTAACCCTCTAACAAAAATTGCTACTTTTGCGCTAATTTTGGTCGAACCGATCAACCTTTTGACCACATATTGGTAGCCACTTGCTAGTTAAATTTTTTCTTTTATCAATTGTTAGTAAGAATCATGTTTACAACACATCAAAGTTACTCTAATTAAAATCGAAAAATCCTTTCAGATTGGAAGAGTTAGAAGAATTGCATAAGGATGAAGTGCCACGGCGGAATCAGGAACAAATGCAGTTGGATTTGGAGAAAATGAAGGAGGACCACGAAGCATTAAAGAATCGGAAAGAAGACATGGCATCGCAGGTTCAAGGAATTAAGAATCAAATAGATAAATTAACTGGTGAAAGGGACGATTTAAAGAAGCAAGCAACGGAGCTCAGAATAAAAATTACTCCGCGACCAAGTTGGGAGAAAGTAGGGGAATTTGTGGATGGGGGTGTGCCCAAATGGAAGACAATCTATGAAGGGAAAACAACGGCCGAAATATCGAATAAAGTTATAGAAGAATTAAATGCAAAGAAAAGTGCAGCTCCACCAGAATATCTTACGGCTTTGGGAGATGATGGGGAGATCCCACGTTGTCTACGTCATGACACGAGAGTCCGAGATCGTCGTCTTGGTCGAAGGGATGCGGAGGTGATTGTTAATGATATTTGGAAGGCGAGGATACAACACATGGAGAACATTGCAAATATGGAGGAATCAATTTCAAAAGCTAAAATAGAGGATGATTTTGATAATTTTGGTGACACTGATGATGTACTACCACCTTTCTCCGACTACCCCGATTTTGTTGCAGAGTATTTTGAAGAGAGATTCCCCAATGCAGCTCGTAGGATGGAATGGACCTACAATATTGTGGATGCTTGCAAGCGATTAACTATGAATGCAAAACTGACTCAATTCCAAGGGGCTCTGTTTGGAAAAACGGATGAAAATTGCTTTCATCTTTTGCGTAGCGAACTGTCAAGGTTCCACCTCTTCCTCCAGCAACGATCTTCCGATTTGGGCACAGGGCAGGGCAAAATGACTTTGGGTGATTTCCGACAATTATTGGAAGCTATTTATCCTTCAAAGAATGAAAGTGAAATTAAAAGCTTGGTAAGAGTCACTTCGAAACAGTTGAAGGCACATGCGGAATGGACTACTTTGAATTACGAGGACTTATTTGTTGAGACCGATGAAGGTTTTGAGAGTGACTTCATTGATGAGTTTGCCAAACAAATGAATCATGATCGGAAAAAATTTATTCATGAAATTATAAGCACGTTACTGGTAGATTTGGGAGTGTCATATGATTATGAAAATCACGAAGAGGATCACGGTGGAGAGACAGACGTCCACATGAAGAAACTCTATAATGCACTCGTGGCTGCGGATCATTCCATGTGTAAGTTTTTAAAACCGCGGATTGTAACTGGAATAAATGGTTATAAACTAATTTGAAATTTGTAGAAGAATGGAATAAATTTAAAGCCGAATGATCGATTATTTTAGCGGAAGCCACCATCGCCGCTGTACTAGCATGGGTGTATTTGAAAACATCCATATTGCCAGAAATGGGTCCCAGAGGAGCACTTCTAGTAAATCACCTGAAAACTACACACAACTTCCTCGAATCAACAGATGGACCTGAACAGCTTGAATATGACAAGGCTGTTGAAGAAATTCGCCAAGGATTCGCTTCTTCCGTGGAAAGCGCGGACGATAAGAAAAATAAAAAGTCTGGCAGCTATCCGAAAATTTTGAAGCTCCGAGTGTTAATCAGGCGACTGAAAGAAACTGCGATTCTTCGCCAATCATCCAGAGTACGAACCCCGACTCTAATCGGCCAGAGGGACCAGAGGTACCCAGGTGAATATCCTGGGGAGTACGAAGGGCCCTACATGGATGAGGAAGAGTGGGACGAGGAAGAGGGAGAGGAGGAAGAACTTTGAATGCATTTCAATGTATTGTAACACTATAATTTTTTTAAAATAAATTCCTTGTGGAAGGAATAACATTAAGCCGCTGTTTTGAATTTTAAAATCGAAAAAGCTAAATATAAAACAAACAACAATATCAGATAATCGAAACGAGGAAATGACAATTTTATTGTTCTCCTCACTTGCAATTACAATCGAAATTATTTCTTAGACTTCTAGGAAAATATAAACATACATCCTATGCAATGACTTTTGATTGAATCGGCTTCTGAGGGTAGTGTGGAGTACATCAGTTAGCAGAATAATATATCTTAATAATCTTTTGGGAGGTTTTGAACCGATTAAAAGATCGAATGAACTGAAATTCCAAACACCTTACCATGGCTATCAAAATATAAGATATCAATAATAAACTTCTTAATGCCTCATCTGCAGCTGCAACAAAACTATTCAAAATCGATGGATTCAACTCGCCACTTTCAGTTTTGTACTACTTCAGTGCTCCAAGTCTCTTGAAATTTCCACCAGGTCCCAAAATTTGAGATTTACTTTGACTTAGTTCGACATCAGCATAAGCAGATTTACGTTCGGCTTTCACACTTTGTTGAAACACAGCATCAACAAGACTAACTGCAGGTAGCCAGCACTGCAACAATAATTTGGGGATTATCTTATGCTTTAATGAAAAGCTTCAATTCAATTACCACGTCATTCAGACATCCTTCTTAAAGCTATCCCTTACCTTCTCTTTCGAAGCAGTTATTATCGCACTTTTCAATCCTGGTTCTCCTTCATCCATGGAGTTATAAAGGCACCCGAAATGTTCACAGTATTCATAAATCAGTTGCCGTTTGTCTCGATTCAATCCCTCGAACTGATAAGTGACGTTTCGCTGATTTTTTATCTGCAAAATAATAGTGAGAATATCCTATAGATAACTGTCAGCATAAATTAAATTTAAAGTACTGAAGCCTCTATCGGAATGTTATAAACCAAAACCAACCTTCTTCGTCTTCAAAACTAACTCTGATAGTTTCTCATGCACCATCTCAACAAACCTAGGATTCTTCTGTGCCATCTTCTTCATATAATCGGAATAATTGGGTACTCCAAACTGGGTTGACACATCCGGGCTTTCTAACTGTAAGGCTTCGGCAAGTCTTTTATTTCTTTCAATGCGAGCACATTCTTTGTCACACTTCAGACTGTAAAATATAAAAAATTACATGAACTTTAAGTAAAACAAAAAAAAACCAAAGACCGTGCAATAAAACTTCCGCTTACAGCTGCGATTTGCTCTTCGTTGCTCGAAATTCATCTCTTAACTTGTCCTCATCTATTTCCGAAGTACCGTCAACTTTTAATTGAGATAATCTCTGGGTAAGAAGAACCTGCATCATTTTATCGTATTCTACTTCGCGTTTCCAACAAACTATGGAGTCTTTCAATCGACCACATAAACAAGTAACAGCTGCCTAAAATACAAATAATTTTACAGACGATCCAAGCTAGTATTTTAATTACTATACATACTTCATAAAATGAAGAGTTACTTGTTCTTTGCATTTCGTATTAGGACATTCATCACTATGACATGGTGCGTTGCAAGGATGACCACAATTAGATCGTGAATTGCTACAAGGCAACGAACAAGTATCACTTTCTTTCATACAGTCATTTGGATGACATTTTCTAGGACACTTATGTCTGGAGCATTTGAGCAGTTTATCACATGGAAGTCCGCACGATACTTCTTTCACATGGCACAAAATATTCTGACGTAGCTAGAATTAGATTTAAAGTCGCAATTAAAATCACAACGTAAAATTAAAAATTGAGACGTACATAAATATTGCACACTTTGTGATTTCCAACATACCATATGTCGCCCATGACACCACTTGGAAGTTAATACATAACAAGGAGGACATTCCGGTTCGCCATGACAATTATGATGAACCTCATGGTCACAGTCATGGGTTCTTGTACATGGCCTGTTACAATCAGGAGGTTTAGTGCCACACGGTACCGGAGGATAAATCACAGCGTCACCACACTCACAAGTTAGTTCGTCAAAACCTATATTTATGTCCCAAGATCTTTTAATATTTAACTTAGATATAATGTGAGAAATACATATAAAAGTTGAAATGGAACAGTACTCATATATCTGCAAGGAGGACAGTGTCCATTATGACAAAGTAGTTCACATTGGTGATTCCCGCAAGCCAAAGGTCTGTCGCATATGATAGGGCAAATATGATCTCTATCTACGCAACACATAGTGTTGCATTTGTGCTTTCCGCAGCTTCGCTTCTACTCAAACAGTTTATAGAACACTTAGTTAAATTACGAATCCAAAGATAATAAATTAGTAGGAATAACAAAAGATAGCTATGGTCACCTTTGTGCATTTTTTTCCGCATAGAATTTCCCCAGAAGCTTCTAAATTACTGCATTCTACTTCAAACTCTTTATTTCCACATCGACATTTGACCGAACTTGTAGAGGGGCACTGAGGGCAGTCAGGTTCTAGATGACATTCTTTGAGGCACCGATGTCGGTCTTTAGTTCCACCGCAATTCAATTCTTTCAAACAAAGTTTTCCACAAGTAGGAATGGGATCTGTGCATGAGGATCTCAATTTTTCTCCTCGGATTTTGCATGCTTCTGCAATGGGTGTATTTCCGCACGGACAGTACAATATTTGAGATGGAGAAAGTTTACACGGCTTGCATATTGGATGACACTTATCTTTGCAACGATGATTATTGCAACTTAATATTCTATCGCAAGTGTGATCACAACTGTACAAATGTTGATTCCTGGTTTCTACCGTGCAGGGAACGCTTTTACTATCCTTTCCACAATAGCATTCTATATAAAGCACCAAGAAAATAAATGCTTTAATGAACCTGCATCTGAACAATTAATCCAATAGTTATTCATATTCAAACATTCAAGCTCAAAACTCCAACTACAAGCTTAAAACAATAGATTGATTCTAAAAGACACATTTAAAAGTATTTAAACTCACCAAGTCTAATTAAAACACTACATGGATCACACGGTCCCTCATGACCTATAAAATAATAAATTAAAATTTCATTGTCTTCATCACACGTCAATGTCATCCAAAAGGTTTCAAATTTCAAATTACATTTTCGACTGCAGGAATGAATACCGCAATTTAGTACTTTTTCACAGCGGTTACCACATAGTAAGGCCTGTTTTCCACTACAAGTTCCAGTGAAAATCTGCTTTTCGCAGGGGCAAGATCTACAAACATTACAAACCGATTTCAAAATTGTGAACCAAAGTAAAACAGTTCCTGTTTACCTTTATACATTCACAATAAAGATATCCTACCACATTACAAATTATGTACTATTTCTACTTCTTTATCCTAAGCCAATAAATCCAAAATACAAGGATGTATACCAAATCCTTCTTGCTCAAAACTCAACCTATCAACGAATCTGTATTTTTAAGTCTACTATCAAGTATCAAGTCCAGCATTTCAACTCACACACTAGGTCAAGCCCCTTGAAATAACATCCCCAAAGCATTTCACATAAAAATATTTACTACCAACCTCCGAACTTGAGCATAACAAGGGTTACACCTGCCGGGATGACAAGGCTCCGGACACCCATGATTGCATCCCGGTCCACCATTCCCAAATTTCCCACATGTATCTCCACAAGCGTGAGGAATAGCAAATCTTTGATAATTAAAAGGAGGATTTACTGTCTTGCCACAAAAGCAAGTATACAAATGTGGAATTTCGGCGTTTTGACTCTGACAACCCGGACAGCGCCAGCCGTCTAAAACAAAAAATTATCACATTTTTATGGAGATTCATTTCATTCATTTGGGCAAGGTGTCTAACGTAACTACGTTAAATGCATTTTTTACAATACTAATTATTGTATCCAATTACAATAAATAATAAATTCAATTCGTTTTTACTTTACCATTCTCAACGGAAGAAGTAGCCCATTTCTTAATACAATCTAAATGAAAGACATTGAAACACACCGGACACGACCATGTTGAGTGTTTTCTACGTATTTTTGCACAACATATCATGCACTCCAAACTTTCTCTTGTCAGCTGGGTAGTTAATTTGCTCTTCTGATTTACTTTTGACATTTTCCCCCCCGACAATATGGATGGTAAAGTTCACAATTAATTCCTAAAATTATTCTAATTAAACCTCAAGTCAAAATCAAAACAAAATTAATACAAAAAACTTTAACAATAAATAAAACACCAGAAAATAAGTGCCTTCTAACCAGCCCGCACGGCTGAGAAAACAAAACTACTTTAAGACATTAATTTCAATGAAATCTCTCTACCTCGTTTATAGTCTTGGACTCTTATGCCTTACTCTTAAATTTTAATCTCCTTCAATTCGTTCGAATTTAACCAAACCGCCCTTCCTCAGCCAGTACCATCGAGCGTGTCTTTGTTCAACTGTAAACTGTAATAACTCGTACGAGGGCTTACCAGTCCTTCCTTTCCTAAGCTTCGTTGGCTCAAGTTTGCAAGACGTCCGACGCCTTCGTTTGCCTATATATACGCTACGGAAGAGCAACAGTTTTATTGCGTAAAGGACATAAGTATGCAAGTAGCTCAAATAAGATTATCCATTGTGAGTCCTCATGTATGAGCCCTTCACCACAAATTCGCCTTTTTATGAGTGGTGTTAGCGTCTCCTTGGATGGATTGTACCAGGCAAAAAATATTTTTGGATTTTAATTGCAATTATAGCAATTTATAATTTACTTGATTTATCCTATCCTACCGAATAAAAACTATCGCAGTTAAATATCCCCTTGCATTGTCTGTAAAATAAGATAACTTGTGATCATATGATTTCCAGGTGTAGTTTATGTACAAGTCTGCGTGAAAGTTATGGAATAGAGGAAGTGAAAGGAGTGGACAGTAAAGCGTAGTAAATGTACTTTCTAATTGTAATGATGTTGAAGTCATCTAAAACTCTTCGTGTCTACGAAAATTTCAACGACCGATGACCGAACCACCGAACAAGTCAAAATTCAATGGGATCCCGCTTAAAAACATCAGGGTTTTGTAATTTAACAGTAGCGACATCTGGTGGGTTGGTGGGTACCAGACTGATAAAAGTTGCACATAGTGCTCTGGAGAAATAGATGGCACAAGTAAATCTAATTTTTCAGGGGTTGAAAAACTAATTCCACTTTGCATATAGATCAACCAGTGATAAGGCGAAGGTTCCCAAATCTGCGAATGGATGAAAATAGTCAAACCTCGCTATAACGCCATCTCAAGGGACTGGGAATTTGTTGCCGTTATAACAAGGAGTCGTTACTGCTACTTCCGTAAATAATATGGATAGTTTTATCGCATGGATCATGGAAATTGAATATATGATAAAAATTGGATTAGGTTTATTGATTTATGCACAATATTTTCGACACAGGTAAAGCCGTGTCGATGCGTAAGGCGGAAGCTATAAAAACAACCAACCACGAGTTGTAGAAAGCGGTTCTTAATATTTAGATATTGCAACAAATAAAATCATGCTTGTAATCACACTACTTGGTAATTACACGTACAACACTCATAAACTCACGGTGGATGTCGCTAAATGCACGGTTTTTATATGGCGGGCCTAGAAATCTTGCCGCTACGACAAGTTTCCCTTACAGCTACGGCGTTATTTATCTATAAAAAAAAAGTGGGGTTTATACTCCGATTCATACCCGAAGGTCTAACAGAGTTGTCAACCATCTTAAGCCTTTAT